>NW_023612899.1:0-77011 GCF_013339725.1 Rhipicephalus microplus | reverse complement strand
AAAATAAAAAATAATATAAAAAAAGCATTTTTCGCGACCACGCAAGCCCTTACCTTAGCCAGGCCCCGTCTACAATAAAGGGACCGCCACCAAACTGCAACTGAACGCAATACTAAGAAAATACACACTGAGACGCCACTCGCGAAGCACAGTGGAAACCTGGAAACTTTCTGGATCCTTTCCTCTCTCGTTTTTCAAACTCTTTCTTTCTTTCTGTTTTTTTTTTTTTTCGTTCCTTCCCTCTCATTTTTACCCAAAATACTATAAATGTGAGCGCAAACAGAATGTACCATGACTCCTGATGAAGGCCAGACTCTGGCCGAAACTGCGAATTAAACACTTCCGTGTTACCGTTCTCTTGGAGGATCTACTTGACTTATATATATATATATATACTGAGAAGAAGAAGATGTGCCTACAGCAAGCAGCAATCGTCAACGCCCGGCTCTCTCAGCTCATGCTTCGGCTCGTTGCTGTGCTGATCGCTAGACGGTTCTTCACGCTAACTCGTCGCTGTCTAACGGCTAATCAACCTCCTAACATTTGGTGGAACGTGCTGTTTATCCCCGTTCTACACCCTTGGAGCTGCGAAGCCGCACTCTACCGCCTGTCATGAATACAACGCCACTACATCGCGCCTTCGCCCCAGTTCAATTTCCCTGGCCATCCTAGCTACGGCACCCGAGAGGTCTTCATGAGGCGGATGGGACGGACATCGAAGACTGGCTCGAGCACTACGAACTGGTGAGCGCACAATAAGTGGGATGAAGCGATAAGCGGGGCCACGTCATATTTTATCTCACTGGCGTCGCCGAATTGTGGTTTAACAACCACAAACACAACATCCCCACAAGGAGCGTCTTCAAGACGTCATGTACTGAAGTGTTCGGTCGGCCGGCTGTCCGCAATCAGCGGCAGAACAGCACCTTGCGCGTCCGCTCTCAGCAGACTGACGAGACCTTTACCAGCTATATTGAGGACGTCGTCAGCCTTTGTCGACTTGCGAATGACACCATGCCCGAATCTGACAAGGTCAAACACATCCTGAAGGGCATCGACGACGGCGCATTTCAAATGCTCTTTGCAAGAAATCCGAGCACAGTTTCCGAAGTCGTCAGCTTGTGTCAGAGCCACGACGAGTTGAAGAAGCAACGCACTCTGACTCGGCAGCCTCAGCATGTGGTGAGTCACTGTCCAGATTCGACACCCTACCTGACAATTCACCGTCGCTTCAGCAAGTTCGAGCCTTCGTCCATGAGGAAGTCACCCGCCAACTTTCCATAGTGCCCTTCACTCACGAAACGACCACCCGTCTAATTTCTCCACTTCGCACTGCTATTTCGAAAGAGGTTGCCCAAGCTGTTCCTCTTGCGCACCACGAGCCGCCTCTATCCAGCCGTGTTCACTGCCAGCGTGTTGCGCAGCCGGTAGGCCCTCCTCTCACCTATCCGCCAGCCGTGCAGCCTGTGGCCGTACCCCTAACGTATGCAGCGCAGCCTGTGGGTCCTCCTGTCGCCTGTTTGCAAGTGATGCAGCCTGTATCAGCGCCGTTGACATATGCAGACGCCGTACGTAGGCTTCCGCAACCACCCTACTCCTCGCGCTCACAGCCCGCACACCCGGCTGCTTATACTGCACCTTGTAGGGCACCACCAGTCGCCAATCCTTGGAGGACGCCCGATAACGGACCGATATGCTACGCCTGCTTCACTCCTGACACGTTGCCCGCTACTTGCCCGCCGTCAACCTCAGACGTTCGAACGACTATGTCCGACCATCGCAACCCGGCAGCCACCCTTCACGCAATACGGGCCGGTCGCGTCACCTCGCTATGCACCTTCCAACGACCCCGACTTCGTGACGGCCGCGCGCACCTACCTCTCCTCGTCGGCGGTCGCCCTCGCCCCATGCGTCGCCACCCAGACCTTCTGACCAGGAAAACAAAGCATTTGCAGTTCAAGAGGCAAGAACTGCGCCATTTTCGAACTGTCTAAGCCCTCGCCCCTCTCCTGCTAATGTGGTCGCAGTAACTTTTGAAGGTTATTGTACTTTCGCCCTTGTAGACACTGGCGCCGCTGTTTCTGTTATTGCCACCAATGTCTGCCGTCTATTACATAAAGTTACGACGCCGCTTTCGGGACTGTCACTCCACACCGCAACAGCACAGCAAGTAACGCCTCTCGCAGCCTGCACTGCAAGAGTGTCCACCGCAGGCATTGTTTACATTGTGGGAGTTTATTGTCCCCGCTGTATGTTCGCATGATGTCATCCTCGGATGGACTTGCTATCCCGCCATAATGCCGTCATCGACTGCGCGCGGCGCTGAGTTGAGTTTCCACCCTTTTGTTATGTCCCATTACTTGGACGCTCTTCATCAGCCACCGAAGTTGTTCGTGCATGAAGATACCAATATTCAACCTGAAATTTCGCACTTGTTCTAGTTTCATGCACCGCCTACACTGACGCTACAGTCTTTTTTATGCTTCCGGTATCTGCACGAGTCGTCGAGCTCTACCACTGCCTTTCGCAATGATTGACCTTGCCGCCGGAAGAAGCAATATATTCATACTCAACCCGCTTCCACACCTGTCACTTTTGCTTGCGGGGGAATGTCTCGGCCACGTGCAGGATCTCGACCCTTCGTCTTTTATTGATGTCCCGGATGACTACTGTGACCACCCAAAATCACTGTCAGCCCTCGAGGAGTCGTCCAAGGATACGTTTTCCAGCGCCATCGCCATAACCCTCACTCCCACCGAACATGCCGATTTGCGTGATCTTCTGCCTGAGTTTCGGAATTTTTTCGATGTGTCGCAACCTCAACCAGGCCGCACGTCGCAAGTCAAACATCATGTCGCTACCGGCCTACACCAGCCACTGCGTCAAAGACCATACCGTGTCTCCACTGAAGAGCGCCGCGCCATCAACGATCAAGTCGAAGATATGCTTCGTAGAGACGTCATTCGACCATCTCACAGTCCCTGGGCGTCTCCAGTCGTCCTGGTGCGTAAAAAAGACGGATCTATCCGATTTTGAGTGAACTATCGCCGTTTGAATAAGATAACCCACAAGGACGTATATCCTTTGCCGCGCATTGATGACGCCTTTAACACCCTTCACGGAGCGGAATTCTTCTCGTCGCTAGATTTGCGGTCTGGCTACTGGCAAGATCCAATGGCTGAATTCGATCGCCAAAAAACTCCATTTATTACACCTGACGGACTATACGAGTTTAACGTCATGCCCTTTGGGCTTTGTGACGCGCCCGCCACGTTTGAACGACTGATGGATAATACGCTACGTGGCCTCAAGTGGAATATGTGCCTCTGCTACATCGACGATGTCGTGGTTTTCTCGCACGACTTTCCTACGCACTTCCTTCGCCTCAGGCACGTTTAGACTTGTCTGACCAACGCTGGCCTGCAGCTTAACTTAAAACAATGCCGCTTCGCTGCACGCGAGCTCGTTATCCTAGGCCACATCGTGTGGAAGCACGGCGTATTACCTGACCCAGCAAAACTTCGAGCAGTCGCAGAATTTCCCAAGCCGACGACAATGAAGGAACTTCGCAGTTTTGTAGGCCTATGCTCATATTTCCGGTTATTTGTTCGCAATTTTGCATCCATCATGTCAACATTAACCCAGCTTCTTCGCGATGACGTGAACCTCTCCTCCTGGTCCCCTGCATGTGACGTTGCCTTCACTACTCTGCGCCATCTGCTCACCTCCCCACCTATTCTTCGCCACTTTGACCCGACGGCTCCTACCGAAGTGCACACCGACGCCAGCGGCGTCGAGCTAGGCACTGTCCTCGCTCAACGAAAGCTCGGCTAGTCAGAATACGTTGTAGCTTACGCTAGACGCACTCTGACGAAAGCCGAAACTAATTACAGCGTGACAGAAAAAGAGTGTTTGGCTCTGGTGTGGGTGCTTGGAAAGTTCCGGCCGCATTTATACCGCCGCCCGTTCGATCTAGTAATTGATCACCACGCGCTTTGCTGGCTCTCCACGCTGAAAGACCCTTTTGGCCGCCTTGCGCGATGGGCACTCCGCATCCAGGAGTACAAAACTCGCGTTCTATATCACTGCGGACGCAAACACTCTGACGCTGACGCCATGTCCCGCTCACCTTTGCCATCAGATCCGACGTGCGGAAACACGTGCCTCCAGACCTTGTCATTATTAAATCTTGACTCAATTGCCACCGAACAACGTCTTGACCCGTCGATCGCATCTCTTCTCGAATATCTATCCGGTAAGTCCAACCTTCCGGTATCTCGATCCCTCCAACATCAAGCTTTCCATTTTGCCATCCGCAATCAACTTCTCCATCGACGCAACTACTCTCCTGATGGCCGCCGGTGGCTCCTGGTCATTCCACGCACTTTACGATCGCAGGTATGCGCCTCTGTTCACGAAGATTCACAATGTGGCCACGCCGGGGTGTTCAAAACCTATGAACGCCTTCGCCATCGCTATTACTGGCGCGGCATGTACAATTTTGTACGCAAATTTGTGCAGTGCTGTCCTGACTGCCAGCGACGCAAATCAACACCGCTACGTGCGAGTGGCGAATTGCAGCCACTTCCGTGCCCTGCCAAGCCATTTCATTGCGTTTGCGTTGACCTCTATGGCCCCCTTCTATTGACAACAGATGGAAATCGGTGGATTATAGTGGCGGTCGACCATCTAACACGCTACGCCGAAACAGCCGCTTTACCGAGCGCTACCACTCAGGATGTCGCCTCTTTCATTTTACGCCAATTTATCCTTCTACATGGCGCACCTCGAGAGCTCCTTAGTGACAGAGGCCGCACTTTTTTCTCCGAGGTCGTCGAAGCTCTGCTTTCGGAATGCCACGTCATTCATTGGAAAACGACAGCATACCACCAGCAGACTAATGGGCTAACGGAACGGTTTAACCGCACGCTTGGTGATATGCTCTCAATGTACGTGGCATCTAATCATAGCAACTGGGATCGTGTTCTCCCATACGTCACATTCGCATACAATACTGCAATGCAAACAACCACAGGATTTTCACCCTTCTTTCTTCTTTATGGACGTGACCTTTGCCGTACAATTGATACTCTACCTCCCTACCGTCCTGATGCTTCCGAATGTCCATCTATCTCCGATGCTGCCCGACAAGCCGAAGAGTGCTACCAGCTCGCCCATGCGTTCACCTCGGACGAGCAGCAACGCCAGAAAGAAAACCGCTGCATCTCTCTTCGGATCCCAGCTATGCCCCAAGGTTTCTCGTGTGGCTTGCCATCCCATACCAAACTCCGGGACTCTCATCAAAACTTGTCCCCCGGTACGAGGCGCCTTACACCGTTTTAGAGAAAACCTCTCTGGTTAATTACCTAATTGAGCCAGTTTCCCGATAGGATCACATGCGCCGGCGTGCACGTGACATCGTCCATGTTTCCCGCCTAAGACCATATCATGAGCCTCTCCCTGAAACTTTTTAGTTCGCCAGGATGGCTCCTTTTTAAGCGGGGGCGATTGTGAAGAAGGAGATATGCCTACAGCAAGCAGAATTGCCAACGCCCGGCTCTCTCGGCTGGTGCTTCGGTTCGTTGCTGTGCCGATCACTGGACGGTTCTTCACGCTGTCTCGTCGCTGTCTTTAACGGCTAATAAACCTCCTCACATTATATATATATATATATATATATATATATATATATATATATATATAATGTAATGATGATTGTAGTGGGTCATGCAAATCTCGGCACACACATTGTCAGTGCTAAGCACGAGACGCTCGGCCCGGACTGTCGCTGATTTTGATAGCTAGGCCTACGCTCCTACCTGGTCTCGGATAACAGTTTTGACTGTCTCCGTTCTATATTATAATTGGTGGAGTTTGCTGGGTCTCCTTGCAATCCTGGAGTTGCGAAGCCGGACTCTACCTGCTGTCATGACCACTGCATCTGCCACAAGCCCTCCTCCTATGGCTTCCCAGGCCATCGTGTGCTCCGGCGCGGTCCGTCAGCGGGATCCTCCCATATTCAGCGGCACTGACGACCACGACGTCGACGACTGGCTGGCTACTTATGAACTCGTGAGTGTCTTGAACAAATGGGACGAAGCCACGAGACGGGCCACTGTCGGCATTTACCTCAGTGGCATTGCCCACTTATGGCTTCGGAACCATGAGACCGACGTTCCCACCTGGACAGCATTCAAAGCAAAGTTCAGCGAAGTCTTTGGTCGTCCTTCTGTCCGCAAACTTCGTGCGGAGCAGCGCCTTCAGTCGAGATCTCAACTGCCTGGTGAGAACTTTACAAGTTATATAGAAGACGTCATTGACTTGTGCAAGCGCGTCGATGTGAACATGACAGAGGTGGACCGCATCAAGCATATTTTTAAGGGTATTGACGAGGACGCTTTCCAGATGCTCATTTCGAAAAGCCCTGCTACTGTCGCCCAAGTTACCGAGCTCTGCCAAAGCTATGATGAGCTCCGCCGGCAACGTCTCGTCACCCGCCGTGCTGTCCCACATCAGGAATCGATGTCCGGCTTAATTCCCTCGCAAGACCCCGTCCTCCTCTCGCAGATCAAAGATTTCGTGCGCGAAGAAGTTGCCCGCCAACTCTCGCTCATCTCTGGCCTACCGGAGCGCAGTGCACCGCCCCCCTACAATCGACGCGGAAAACTAAATGACGCAGTTCCCGAGGCAAGAACTGCGTCGTCGTCGCAAAGCACAAGCCCTCTTCGTTCGCCGCCGAATGTAATTAATGCCGTTCTTGAAGGTGTACCCGTACTTGCCCTTATTGATACTGGTGCCGCAATTTCTGTCATCGCCGAAAAAGTTTGCCGTTCAATTCGAAAAGTGACAACGCCTTACTTGGGTTCATGTCTTCATACTGCCACTGCACAGCCTGTGCAGCCTGTGGCCGCGTGTACTGCCAGACTTGTAATTCAAGGAGTGCCCTACACATTCCAGTTCGTAGTACTCCCGCACTGTTCTCATGACATCATTTTAGGTTGGGATTTTCTCTCCCATCACCAAGCCGTCATTGATTGCGCCCGTGCCGAAGTCGCCTTTTGTCCCCTTGGTGATGCGCTACCAGTGCACGATCGCCCTTCCGACGCGAAGTTGGTCATTAGTGACGACACCCAAATCCCTCCACGCGCTACTGTCTTCGCACCTGTGTCGTGTTCCACCGTCGTCGACGCTACCGCATTCTTCACGCCTTCCGCTGCTTTCGTTCATCGCCACCTATCACCGCTCTCAACCGCTCTCGTTACTCTTCAAGGTGGTGCGACCAACGTGCCTGTGAAGAATCCGTTCCCATTCACGATTACGCTACTTCGAGGCGAATGTATTGGTTCGATAGAATCATTCGAAACCATCGCTACACTTGACGTTCCTGATGAATCATCGGAAGTCAGTGCCCTCTCCTGTAGTTCCGTGAATGACCCTCCCGCTACCGACATTTTCAACCGTGTCATCGACGAAGGCCTAAACCCACAACAGAGGTGTGAGCTTTTGAGCCTCCTTGACGAGTTTCGACAATCTTTTGACAGTCACAGCGCTACTTTAGGTCGCACATCTACCGTATGCCACCAGATCGACACAGGTAATCACCCACCACTTCGGCAGCGACCATACCGTGTTTCGCCAACTGAACGCCGTATCATCGATGAACAAGTAGGTGACATGCTAAAGCGAGGCGTCGTTCAACTGTCAAACAGTCCTTGGGCGTCGCCGGTTGTTTTAGTTAAAAAGAAGGATGGGAAGATACGCTTTTGCGTAGATTATCGTCGCCTAAACAAAATAACACGAAAGGATGTTTATCCTTTGCCTCGAATTGATGACGCCCTCGACTCTTTACAAGGCGCAGAGTTCTTTTCCTCCCTTGATCTACGCTCTGGGTACTGGCAAGTGCCCATGAATCCGGATGATAGGCCAAAAACTGCATTTGTTACACCAGACGGCTTATACGAATTTAACGTGATGCCTTTCGGGCTATGCAATGCGCCGGCAACATTTGAGCGCATGATGGACACTATCCTACGAGGCCTCAAATGGAACACGTGTTTGTGCTACTTAGACGATGTAGTGGTATTCTCACCCGATTTTCCCACGCACCTTCGTCGCTTGGAACAGGTTCTACGCTGCCTCTCTGTAGCCGGCCTCCAACTCAACTTGAAGAAGTGTCACTTTGGAGCGCGCAAGCTGACCATTCTCGGACACGTCGTGTCGAAGGATGGCGTTCTTCCTGACCCCGCTAAGCTACGTGCTGTTCGCGAGTTCCCGAGGCCCGCGTCTCTCAAGCAGCTGCGTAGTTTCATTGGCCTTTGCTCATACTTCCGCCGCTTCGTCCGAGATTTCGCCTCGATCATGGCGCCTCTGACAGACCTAGTTCAGGGAGACCGCAATTTATCTGCGTGGTCTCCAGCTTGCGACAGTGCCTTTGCGAAGCTCCGTGAACTGCTTACAACACCACCCATACTGCGTCATTTCTATTCAAGTGCTCCCACAGAAATCCACACAGATGCTAGCGGTGTCGGTCTTGGCGCTGTACTCGCCCAACGAAAGCCTGGTTACCAAGAATATGTTGTTGCGTACGCGAGCCGCACTCTTACAAGAACAGAAGCAAATTATTCGGTAACTGAGAAAGAATGCCTAGCGATTATCTGGGCCATTACAAAATTTCGGCCTTATCTGTACGGCCGCCCTTTCGATGTTGTTACCGACCACCACGCGCTCTGCTGGTTATCCTCCCTCAAAGATCCCTCAGGACGCTTGGCACGATGGGCTTTACGGCTCCAAGAGTACGACATCCGCGTCATTTATCGCTCAGGCCAGAAGCACGCCGATGCCGACGCTCTTTCGCGTTTGCCTGTTTCTACTGATATTGCGAGTGTCTCCATCCAAGACAACTTCCTTCCACTATCAGGACCCATCAACATGGCTGCGGAGCAGCGCAAAGATTCATGGATTGCGTCTCTGATGGATTACCTATCTGAAACACTCGCCCACCCGCCATCTCGAGCGCTACACCGACAAGCCTCTCACTTCGCCATCCGTGATGGAATACTTTACCGCCGCAACTACCACCCTGACGGTCGCAAATGGCTACTCGTCATACCCAGGCATCTCCGCGCCAGCATATGTGCTGCTTTCCATGCCGATCCGCAGTGTGCGCACGCCGGTTTGTTTAAAACCTACGCCAGGCTACGTTTTCGGTTTTATTGGCGCGGCATGTACACATTCGTTCAAAAGTACATTCGATCTTGCACAGAGTGCCAACGCCGCAAGCACGATCCTAGCCGTCCTACTGCACCAATGCAGCCGTTACCGTGCCCAGTGCGACCATTCGACCGGGTTGGAATAGACCTTTATGGTCCTCTACCATATACATCAGCTGGGAATCGCTGGATTATTGTAGCGATCGACCATCTCACGAGATATGCAGAAACGGCCGCTCTACCAGCCGCGACGGCACGTGACGTTGCGTCTTTCCTGCTGCAACGTTTTGTTGTGCGTCATGGCGCTCCACGTGAACTTTTGAGCGACCGAGGCAGCGTCTTTCTCGCGGATGTTATTCAAGAACTTCTTGCAGAATGCCATGTAATTCACCGCTGTACTACCGCATATCGCCCACAAACAAATGGCTTGACCGAACGTTTTAACCGTACTCTTGGCGACATGCTTTCTATGTATGTCGCCTCCGACCACACCAACTGGGATCTCATCCTTCCTTACGTAACGTACGCTTACAACACGGCACCTCAAGCGACGACAGGCTTTTCTCCATTCTTTTTACTTTACGGTCGAGAACCATCGTCTCCAATTGACACCATTCTCCCCTACCGACCCGACTCATCCGAAGGCACACCACTTTCCGAAGCCGCGCGGTATGCGGAAGAATGTCGGCAATTAGCTCGCACCCTTACAACCCAAGAACAAGGGCTACAGAAATTTCGTCACGACGATGGACGGTCCAACTACCAATTTTCGCCCAACTCTCTTGTTTGGCTGTGGGTGCCCCCCAGTGCTGCTCCTGGTACCTCTACAAAGTTTGTCAGCAGGTACCATGGACCTTATCGCGTCATAGAACAAACTTCCGCTGTTAACTACCTCATCGAACCCCTCACGGCCACTGTGGACATGCGTCGCCGAGGCCGCGAAATCGTACATGTGAATCGCCTCAAACCATATCACGAACCACTTGTCCTCACGACACCTTAGAACACTTACTTGGCATTATCTTCAGCGAGGGGGAAATATGTAGTGATGATTGTAGTGGGTCATGCAAATCTCGGCACACACATTGTCAGTGCTAAGCACGAGACGCTCGGCCCGGACTGTCGCTGATTTTGATAGCTAGGCCTACGCTCCTACCTGGTCTCGGATAACAGTTTTGACTGTCTCCGTTCTATATTATAATATATATAGATGTGTGTGTGTTTGTGTGCGTGTGTGTGTGTGTGTGTGTCTATATTGGCAGGAGTGGTGGGTGAGTGGCCGTAGTGTGGCAAGTAGTCAAGTAGATCTTCCTTGAGCAGTCACAACGTGGTTTATTTCGACGTTTCTAGCCAGAGTCTGGCCGTTTCATATATATATATATATATATATATATATATATATATATATATATATATATATATATATATATATATATATATATATATATATATATACCTAAGTAACGCTGAATGTTATTTCAACATTGAATGAAAGTGTCCAGACATCAGCCAGCAACGTTGCCAAATGCACTTAACATCCTCTTTTTTTATCACAAGATAATGTTGCTTGAAACATTTGAGACAATATGGCAACGTCCAGAATCACAATTTCAACATCACAGCAATGTTTTTGCAACTTAGCAGAACCGTAATGTAAATATCCCAGCAACGTGATGTCAACAATGCTGTGTGACGTGGTAACTCTCATTCGACGTGCGCAGAAATTATTTACTACTGTGTGTGCGCTAATAGTAAAAGGCATGTTGACTTTTTACGGGAACTTCCCCGAAGCTTCTGGCTAGAAAAAATGCTCCGGTATGGTGTGAAAAATTGCATTATTATTGTCCATGCACAAAAGCTGTTTCCTAACAGCACTTTATCAACACATTCATACATGCATAAACAAGTGGTGGTGGAATAGCCAAGCTATAAAAATGTCAAAACACACTTGTGCATGTTTTAAGCACCAAAAACACGCTTTTCAAATCCGAAAGCTTCCAACACATGTGATATACATAGTGTTTTTTAGAGCATTGAAAAGTATGATTTTACTCTGAGTAAGCAATGACTGCAATAAGTGAGCATGTGTTGAGGGTGAAGTATTTTTATCTGCAGAATAGCAGCAACCTTGAGGACATGCAGTCACACGGCTTAGGCAGGAAGGAACATGCCTAAATGCCTGAATGCAATATGGAAGAAAAAAAAGAAGACATTCATTTACGAGGATTACCTATTTCTTATTTATTTGTCGTTGTCACAGAACAAGACATGAATGGGTGTGTTACAAAACACGTTTTAAGCATTCAGTAAGAAAAATGAACAAGGCACGTTGCAAGTTTCTTTCACACTTTGTTAACTGCTGCGTCGTAAAAAAACAAATACCGGTGCAAAATGAAAGCATAACTGTGTACAATCTTAGCAAATGTTTGACAAAAAAAGGTTTGATTTTTAACATTTACGATATCAAACGGAAAGTAAATAGGCAAGGAAGAAGACACTGGTGAAACTGCTATGTGTTAAATACATAGGAGGACACGAATAACATAGACAGCCATCATTGCCTTGTCGGTAATTTTCCAAGTGATGCATGCATTGTACACGATGATGATTGGCACTGCTGTTCACTGTGTATGCCATGATTTAATGAACAGAGACGATATAGCAGCATTAAAAAATTGGCACATCCCACTCAGGTACAGCTTGTTTCGACAGAGCTCAAAAGGTTCAAAACAAGAACTAGTTTTTACCAAAAGAGAAACACATGCCGATATCTGTATAGCAAAACATGATGCACATCAAAAGAAGCTTATCAGTTTAAAACAACTTAACTTCGTAATTACAGCCTGACACGCATTCAGTGAAAAGCGGCTTATTAATTGTGGCCGATTGATTACAAAAAATACGCCTTTCGAAGTTAAGGTAGCTGACACGCAGTCACGAAAATCGAAACGCTATCAGTGGAGCAACCGCTCAGTTTAATTCGCGCAAAACCGTGACGTTCCAGCAAAAACCAAGAGAGAAATATTGATCATGAAATGATTACACAAGGCATGCGACTATATTCTGTTCAGTTCATCACCAAGTTGTTGTCCTTTTGTCCATTGGGTGATTAAAGTGCCTTGACAAAAATATTATTGTTCATTCAGTGCAGATTTTATTAATTTGTATCTAGAGGTGAGCTTAAGTGATCTTTAGATTGTTAGGCACTGCTCTGCATAACTGTCTAGCATTTTTTATTTATGCATTCCTCGCATTGTGTGTGCCACTCATTTTAGCATTTCAACTTTTTTTGGATTTGCAGTGAATGCAGCTTCCAAGTTGATACCTTGTAGCGAGTGGTTATGCGCATCTTTGGAAAAGTGGCAAAGTACTCTCACTTGTTTGCGGAAGTCGTTAGGGAGGAAGTTGATTTTTCGAAGGTATTCAGAACGAGTATTATGACCGAGTACCCCATTTCCCACAAAAATACCCTATAAATGTCAACTAAAGATACACTTACAATCATACTTGTGGGCACAGAAACAGCAACAGGCACAGGAAATGCAATCTTTCAGAGTAGAATGAAAAACGTACACCTACCTGCATCACCTTCAGAGAAGCAACTAACAGCCATACCGCCACAACAGTTCACATGCCCAGTGAAGTTCACATATGCAAACTGAGCAGCATGTTGAAGTTGCCAGTCTTTGCTCGAGACTTTACCATTGTGGTTCGACTTGAGTGAACAAGCTCGCGATGTCAGGGTACGTGCTAGAGGGGTACACTGTCGACGATGTCGGCAAACAGCACTTGCAGGGTGATGGCTGTGACGACCGTACAACAAGCCATGATGGGAGGCAATCGGTTGGCAATGAGGGCCTGCATTATGAAAAGGAAGTGATTAGAGCCATACTAGTAGCTTATCAAGCAAACAAAATAATTAAATGGGAACACTTCTTTAAAAAGTGCAGAGAATCAGCTGACTAAATCTGTCTGCAACATCCTATGAAAGCTGTGCAAGGACTGACAGAACGCTATGTAACAATTCAGCAGTGAAAAAACACAGCAGTGAGGAACCTTAATAGTGCAGAGATGAAATTTGTGAAGCTTTATTGAGCTGGATGATTGGCTGCTTACTCATTATTGATCGCAAAGAAACAACCTTTTAGCTTATTTAAAATCATATTTCAGTTCTTCAGCTCAAACATAATCAGTCTACCTAGTTGTTTTCAATGTGGGAATAATCTTTGAGACAATCTTATAGTGCTTACCGCACAGATGGCACTCACAGCGTAGTATTCCTTTCTGTCACTCCTTATCAGCTGCATTGGTGGCAAAGTAAGATGAAATTCTGCTGCTTATTTTCTTCTTCCGGCACATGCATATGTACCTAAAACAAAATAAAAAAAATTCTTTCAAAACATCAAAATAAAATCAACAGCTTGTTTTTTTTGGTACACCACAGTATGCAGCAGAGTTATAACTAAGGAGCAGATATAACATTGTTCCAAAACAAAGGCCAGTTAATTAATAAAAATATAGACTTATACTTAACACAGCAAAATATAGCAAAAGCTACATAGAAGTTTCGCCAAATATGGAGCTCGCATCCTCAGTAAGCCCTGGCAAATAATCAGCGGAGGTCACACAGTTTGCTGCTTGTCTCGTATGTCGCTTAGTATGCGGCCGTGGTTGTTGACGAGCGCCAACTTGTCACACTAATGAATCATGGCACGAGAAGATTTCTTTTGCCCCACTTTTCTTCCCGAGCTAGCGTTATCTGAATTCATAAGTCGAAGGCATGTCCCGTCTTCGAGCATTGTTCGACGAGTTTAGTCTTATAATGCGTTGCATGGGTGGCTTTTGCAATGTCTCGTTTGGGCTCTTTAGGCCCTGCTGGTCGCTTCCTGTCTATTTCACTCATGCATGTGGTGTCGGATACATCACTGATCAGCACTTGCAGTCATATAGATGGAAAACGTGGTTAGTGGATTGTAATGAAGCCATTATCTGAGCCAGTTTATCAACGACACCCAGAAACACATGCAAAAGGGAACAAGGAGTTTGCCGCGAGAAAACATAAAACCAACTGTTTGTGTACCTTACGTTGAAGGTTTTTCAGACTCTGTTTAATTAGCACTTCGTCCACTGGGAATTAAAACAATTTTCAAGTCTGATTGTACCTTGGTAAACGTGCTCTCTAAGCCCAAATATAGCACCTCTGTGAATAATCAAAACAGGGTTGTTTACAAGTTCCTGTGCGGTGGCAGCGACATCACTTATATTGGCAAAACTAGCAGGAAGTGGTCAACGAGTTTATTAACACGAAGGGCACATCACAAAAACCACGCAATCTTCGACAAAACTCATCAAAGACTGCTTGAAAATGAGGCGTGCCTTCGACTTTCGTAATTTGATGATGCTGGCTCGGGAACAAAACAGAGGGGAAGAGAAGGCTTTTCGAGTCATGGTTAGACTCACAAGAGTGGAAGCTTGGGCTAATTGGTGCGTAGTCAAATTTGCAAGACGTTTCAGGGCGCGAACTAAGGAAAAAGGACAGGGTAGACAGAAAGAGCGCTGAATTCCAACCAACTTTATTTCACAGAGTGGCAAGAATATGTACTGCTAAAAAAGATGATAACAGAGCATAAAAGTAAATTGCAAGCCTAATCTACACATCAGTAACAAAACACGTGTGACGGGTCCTCTATTGCCTCAAAGCCCTGCAAGGTATTCACGTTCAGCCTCTGATAAAGCAATCGAAGATGTGCTTACACATTCATCTCCTAGCAAGTGTATTTTTTCGGCTTCGATAGTTTCTCGGATAAGCTTGTCCTTGTGCCTTCCCAATATTCAGCACTGATCATAGAGAAGGGTGCACCCACAATCACGTCAATGAATGCGAAGATGCCCTTGTACCACATTGTTCACATTGTTTCGGTGTTCTCGGAGGCGGTCATTTATGCACCTGCCGGTTTGCCCGACATAGATGTACCCACACGTCAGTGGAATCATGTATACGACTCCCACTGCGCTTGGGACGTAGGGTGTCCCGTGCGCGACAGAGCACGAGGCAGAACTGGAACAGACACATAGACCAAATGATCTCAAAGGCTAGTAGAACGTTGTTTTTTATTCGTAGAAACTTTCACTGTGCAACAAAAGAAGTGAAAGAAACTCTTTACTTCCTTCTTGTCAGGTCTATACTTGAATATGCTTGTGTTATCTGGGACCCGGCTCAAAAGTATCTTGCAAAAACAATAGAAAAAGTCCAAAACCAGGCAGCCCGTTTCGTCAGCAACAACTACGACCCATTCGCTAGTATGTCAGAAATAAAGGCCATATTAGGCTGGGAAACTCTAAAATCTAGAAGACGGAAACTTCGATTAAAACTTCTGCATAGCATATATTATAACCTAACAGGAATTAATAAGTCTGAATACCTACTAGCACCAACATATCGTTCCACAAGATGCCAACACTCACATAAAATACAAGAATACGCGTACAAAACCACTACTTTTGCCAACTCCTTCTTTTTAAAAACAATTAGAGACTGGAATGAACTTCCCGAAGGTATAGTGAACTTGAGTGACAACAGCGCTTTTTTCTCATCGTTGTGAAAATGTGACATATGTACTTCTCTTTTGGTACCTGTTGTCATGTGCAATATTGTACTAAAATATTTTTTTATTTTTTTTTTTATTTTTATATGTTGTTATAATTGAATTTTTTCACTATGTTTGGCGTCTTATCGCAGAAATGTTTCCTATGACTTCTTATGTATACCCCCCTGCAGTAATGCCACTACGGCGTTGCAGGAACTATGTAAATAAATAAATAAACTTTAACGAGGTGTATTGACCCGTTTGCAAAACATCTGCAATTTTTTCGGTGCAGAAAAAACCAGAAGAACATTGGTGTCTCGAGCAATCTTTTTTATTCTGTGTGAGACATCGTCCACGTATGGCAGTACGACAGGCCGGGTTTTTCTAACACTGTTTCCCTTATCCGGTTCGTCGCCTCGCTTCAAGACAGTGACCAGCTTTTCCGCCACCGAAACGGGAACATGCGCGGGGTAACAAGCTTTAGTAAGCCGCTCCACTTGTAGAGCAAAGCTGTGGTGTACCATGTGGGGGCAAGACTTCTTTAAGGCATTGACAAGGCAGAGGTTAGCAATGCCCCGCTTGACCAATTTAGAGTGAGCTGAGCTGAAAGGCAGAAGTGGCTTGCCGCTTTTTGGTTCATACATCCAGCAAACATGTAGGAATTCTAGATTTGAAGCTTTTGCTAGAATTACGACATGTTTGCTGGATGTATGAACCAAGAAGCGGCAAGCCACTGCTGCCTTTCAGCTCAGCTCACTCTAAATTGGTCTAGCGGGGCAT
Source organism: Rhipicephalus microplus (assembly GCF_013339725.1). NCBI lineage: Eukaryota > Metazoa > Arthropoda > Arachnida > Ixodida > Ixodidae > Rhipicephalus > Rhipicephalus microplus. Next base: position 60,435 of record NW_023612899.1, on the reverse strand, counting down.
TGCTAACCTCTGCCTTGACAATGCCTTAAAGAAGTCCTGCCCCCACCTGGTACACCACAGCTTTGCTCTACAAGTGTAGCGGCTTACCAAAGCTGATTACCCCGCGCATGTTCTCGTTTCGGTGGCGGAAAATCTGGTCACTGTCTTGAAGCGAGGCGACCAACCGGATAAGCGAAACAGAGTCAGAAAAAGCCGGCCTGTCGTACTGCCTTACGTGCACGACGTCTCACACAGGCTAAAACAGATTGCTCGAGACGCCAACGTTCTTGTGGTTTTTTTCTGCACCGAAAAAATTGCAGATGCTTTGCAAACGGGTCAATACACTTCGTTAAAGTTCTGCCTCGTGCTCTGTCGCGCACAGGACACCCTACGTCCCAAGCGCAGTGGGAGTCGTATACATGATTCCACGGACGTGTGGGTGCATCTATGTCGGGCAAACCGGCAGGTGCATGAATGACCGCCTCCGAGAACACCGAAACAATGTGAACAATGTGGTACAAGGGCATCTTGGCATACATTGCCGAGATTGTAGGTGCACCCTTCTCTTTGATCAGTGCTCAATATTGGGAAGGCACAAGAACAAGCTTATCCAAGAAACTATCGAAGCCGAAAAAATACACATGCTAGGAGATAAATGTGTAAGCACATCTTCGATTGCTTTATCACAGGCTGAACGTGAATACCTTGCAGGGCTTTGAGGCAATAGAGGACCCGTCACACGTGTTTTGTTACTGATGCGTAGATTAGGCTTGCAATTTACCTTCATGTTCTGTTATCATCCTTTTTATCAGTATATATTCTTGCCTCTCTGTGAAATGGAGTTAGTTGGAAGTCAGCGCTCTTTCTGTCTACCCTGTCTTTTTTCCTTAGTTCGTGCGCTGAAACATCTTGCAAGTGGTTAGACCGTCGTAACCAGCCAACGCACGACAACAATCACGGCCTCCATCCAGATGAATAGACACATACGAGACAATCAGTGAATTTGTCACCTCCACACATTTGGTGCCAGTGCACACTGAGGATGCCGCTCACATAGGAGACAAAATGTCTGAGTAGATCTGATATATTTTGTTATGTAAAGTCGAAGTAGATATTATAATGCCTAAGGAGCAGAGTTTTATTTTCATGTTAATTTGGCATATGTTCCAATGTTTCTGGAAAGAAATGTTTATTTAAACAAAAGACAAATATTTATAGGCTTGCTTTCTATCTTTGCATATATAGTTCCCTTCTGAGGCAAAATACATATAACTACTGAGCATTCATGCCATGCGTTGACTACCGATAATCTACCATCCCATAACTATGCTATTGCCAGTTAACTGTTTTCTTGGAATTTTTTATCTATGTGTCTCTTCTATTTGGCTACACCACCTGTGTTGATTGAAGAAATGCAACAGTTGACTGCCGAATTTTCGGTTAGTAGTTAGCTCAACAAGTGCTGCGCACTCTATCAGATTGCTCTTTCTAAATTTAAAGCACCAAAACAAATTTGATCTAATTTCATGCATTTGTGTTAAGTGAATTGTCCTATATCTTTTTAGAATAGGACAAGCTTAGTTTTTTGCTCTACACTTTTCGTATAAGATTAAAAATTTATGTACTTCCTCGCCATGAAGACACTGTACCAGTGGCTTCGCAGAGGCATTCCCTTGAATATTATGTTAAGCTGCAAATTCACAACAAAACTTGGGTAACTCACGTACAATGCTTAGCCCTAATTAAACTGGTAGAACTTATGCTAGCAACATTTTGCTTCGTGCGAAGCAACTGAATACCTGCATTTTAAGACATCTCTTTTACAACATACCGTCTCTCTGACGATCAAATTACTCTAATATGCATTACTTTAACATGCCTCTGCCGGAGCTTAAAGTACACTGAACAAAAAACAGGGGAAAAAAGACGAAAGCGTAATTATTCCACTTCTGTTCAGATAAACCATTTACTTTAGTGTTTCTCAAAATCTGCCGGTATTTTTGAAACATTGCTAGCAGGCTGTAGCTCCACAGCAGTTTTTGTGAGGCATAACCTTGATGGGCATGCTGTCAGACGTCCCCTCGGCATGATGTCAGACGTCCTGTCCTGCTACTTTCCTTTCTGCACTTCTGCTTTACATTGTGCACTCTTCCTTCAAGAGAAGTGCTAAGATGGCCCCCTTTTCGTGGCTTTACTCTCCAGCCGGTAGCATTATTCACTGCCGGTGCTATTCATATTCGTTCTAGGAACCCTACAGGCGGAATGTAGTGAGTCAAAAGACACGAGCGATAGCTGGCGAGGTTTACAAACCCATTTCAGGGGTTGTTAAATGTCACCTCCTCTACTTGATCACTTGGCCACTAGGTGTGGCAGCTTGAAAAAAAAACGCCAGAGCAGATGACACGTGCTCCGGCGTCCCCTTTGTTAAAAGTGAGACCTGGCAAGCAACTGAAGAGGCACTTACCAACTTGCTCTCTAGTAGCCTAGGCACCGAGTTTGACCCGAATGCAGTAGAAAAGGCCCATCGTTTAGGTGATCCATATATACGCGAGAAAACTGGACAATTGATAGTAAAGTTTGCAAGCATTAAAGCAAAAGAACTTGTGCTGGCACGTCGATCTAAGTTGAGAAGTCATAACGTCTCTGTATCGGAGGACTACTGTCAGGCTACAAGAACAGCGCGCCAGATGCCGCACATTTTGCAAAATCATTGCCTGGCCAACCCGCTTTTCAGCTTTGTTACGGCAAGCTCATTGTTAACCACACAAAAACTATTCTTATGATGCTTCCGCGGGCATGGTTCGCGAGACTACTGCGCATTCTCGCAGTAATGGCAGCGGATCCCGCATCAAAAATGGGGCGCACTCAACTTCCGATCACAGCCATGACCTTCACGCACGTTCATAGCCTGATGCCGCACTTTTGTCTTGTGCGCGGACACCTAATGCCTCCTCATAACAATCAGCAAGGGGAAGTGGCAGTATCGTATCACGTCCTATTTCGGTGCTCTACACGAACATCCGTAGTATAATGGGAAGGCGTGACGCTTTTGACGCTATTATCTGTTCTAGTGAAGCCGAAGTGATTGCCATGACCGAGACTTGGTTGATTGCTCATGTTTGCAATAACGAAATTTTTACTATTTCCAAATCGTTGAACATTTACCGCCGCGACAAAGATGGAAGACAAGGTGGTGGTACTGTGCTGGCCATTTTGAAGCGTTTCAAGTTCTTTCTTATTAACGTGACGTCTACATTTGAAGTGATACTGTGCGCGTTGGTTGGGAATAATAAAACGCTTGTTCTTGACGTCTATTACCGCCCTCCTGATACAGAAATCAGCTTTGTTCAGGAGTTTCACGATAACAATAATGAAATCACAATGCGGTACCAATCTTCTTAGTTAACTGTTCTCGGCGACTTCAACTATCCTACCATAATTTGGGCGTCATCGTTACCAGACGTCGTACCATTTTCTTCAAATGGCCAATGTTTTCTCGATAATTGCAACCTGTTTAATTTTATGCAGATGGTGAATAACCCAACTCGCGTCACCAATTGTTCATCACACAATCTTGACTTGATTCTTACAACAATTCCCGACAACATTCATGCACTAAACTCACTTCCTGGTCTCAGCGATCACTGTCTGTTACATTTTAACATACGCAACAGCATGCCAACTGCTACTAAGAAACCCAAGGTTATCTATAACTACAATGCTGCAAACTTTGAGGCAATGAACTATGAACTCTCTCTATTTTACGACGCTTATCTACATGACTTTGATAATAGAACCGTGCAGGAAAACTGGGATCAGTTTGTTAACAAAATCTACGAACTTACTCGCACTTTTGTTCCCTTAAAGTCTATACCTGTGAGCTCTTCCTCACCCTGGTACAATACATACTTAAAGTGACTTTCTAACAAAACGAAACGCTTGTTTGATTGATTGATATGTGGGGTTTAACGTCCCAAAACCACTATATGATTATGAGAGACGCCGTAGTGGAGGGCTTCGGAAATTTAGACCACCTGGGGTTCTTTAACGTGCACCCAAATCTGAGCACACGGGCCTACAACATTTCCGCCTCCATCGGAAATGCAGCCGCCGCAGCCGGGATTCGAACCCGCGCCCTGCAGGTCAGCAGCCGAGTACCTTAGCCACTAGACCACCGCGGCGGGGCAACGAAACGCTTGTTTCGAGCTGCGAAACCCCAGAGTACGGAGGAACGCTGGCGCTCCTACAAGAGTGCTGCGCGAGTTTACTCGTCAGCACTTTCGGATGCTAAGGCTAACTTTCTATCTAACACTCTGCCATCAATGCTTGTCAGCAACCCTAGAAAGCTTTGGAAAACTATTACAAATACCAACGACAGTAAAATTGTACTTGTTGACTAGGACGGCCATCCCGTATCTTCCGAGATGTGTGCAGCAAGTCTGAACGAAAATTTTGTCCGGAACTTTTCAGCATCGTCCAATTCTGCGACCATCTCTTTAGCAGCACACAACTATCCATCAACGTCTGTTATAGTGACTGAGGCCCCTGGAATTGTAAAACTAATTGAATCACTTAGAGTGTCCTCTGCTTGTGGTGTTGTCAATATAAACGCAAGAATCCTTAAAGAAACTAAGCATGCCTCATCTATTTTCCTGTGTAAAATATTCCAACAGTCTTTGAATGAAGGCGTGGTGCCACGAGTTTGGAAAGGGACAAAGGTGGTTCCGCTACACAAGTCAGGAAACAAGCATTCTGTTACTAATTACCGACCTATTTCAGTTACTTCTATACCATGCAAAATTTTGGAGCACATAACCTTCTCTAACTTGGTCACCTTTCTAGAATCAAAATTGTTTTAGCACGTCACAGCATGGATTTAGAAAGTCATGCAGTTGCTTTGTTTTAACCATTCGTTGCATATCATTCTAGATCGGAGTTCACTGATCGACTGCAATTTTTAGACTTTTTGAAGGCTTTTGACAAGATTAATCATCACCTACTACTATATGAGCTTAGGACCCTTAATATTGATGGTGGCATTCTTGCTTGGATTGAGTTTTTCCTAATTAATCGCTCACAATTCGTTGTTGCTAACAGCTACAGCTCACCCTCTACTCCCGTTACTTCTGGTGTGCCCCAGGGTTCTGTGTTGGGCCCTTTACTATTCCTTATTTATATTAACAATTTACCCGATGTTGTAACTTCTTCGATTCACCTTTTCGCTGACGACTGCGTTGTTTTTCGAGAAATTTCATCTTACTCTGACGCTAGTTCTTTGCAAAGTGACATTATTATTATTGCCAGCTGGTGTCAAACTTGGCACATGGACCTCAACACTTACAAATGTAAACTTTTACGTATCTCACAAACTACCGGACCCCCTGCGAACTATGCCTTGAATGACGTTGATCTAGAGTCTGTTACTTCGTATAAATACTTGGGGATTCATATAACATCCGACTTGAACTGGAAACATCACCTTACCTATGTTATTAACAATAGCAACCATATGCTAGGGTTCTTACGACGCAACTTTAGCCGTGCCCCTCTAGCCATGAAACTGACAATGTTTAAAACACTAGTTTGTCCAAAACTCAAATATGCATGCTCCATTTGGGACCCTTTTCAACTGAGCTTAACTCACTCGCTTGAAATGGTATAGAATAACGCAGCACACTTCATTCTATCTAATTACCATCGCACTAGTTGTGTTACGTCAATGAAACAGCCTTTCACTACGGTCAATTGAATTACGTCGCAAAGCATCTCGCCTCTAAATTTTTCATAGATATTCAATCATCCACTTTTGAAAGCTCAATTTATTACCACTCCTGCCTATAACTCAGCTCGTTTAGATCATCAACATAAGGTACACGTGAATCGCTGCCGCACAAACACTTTTCAGCATGCCTTCGTACCACACACATCCAACAACTGGAATCACCTTCCCTCGGACATGGTTTCTATGATAAATCATGACTTGTTTTCTTCTACAATACAGGAGTATTTACGTGATGACGCGTGAAGTGTATATTGTACATTTATAACATTATGCTCTGCTTCCCACATGTTTTTGATGGTACTTACACATACATTCAGTGTATTGGCTAACATCGAATTTACATGTCTTGTAATCTTTATTACTTTGATGTTACTGTGTTTGCTCTCGTTTACAGTTCATTATTTTTTGTACCCCCCTCCCCTCTGTAAAGCTATGTGCGATTGAGGGTAAAATAAATGAAATGAAATCAAATGAACTGAAACAGTGGACCTCTCTGCACATATACAGCGGATATACAGCGGGTATTGCGCATGGTCCACATGATACTTATGTAGCTACATACAGAAGCTACCCGGAAAACAATCTTTTGCTACTTCCTAGCTCTCTTTACAGAAAGCCCCTTTTTATGCCTTGCAGTGAGCGAAAAAATGGTGATTGCTTGGGCATGAATGGGGGAGGGATTTGCCAGCCAAAACATTACTAGCCTCATGCAACGCTGAACAGATGTATCGGTTGCCGCTTTCTCTTTTTTTCTCTTATACCTACTTGAAACCTTCAAGAATATAAGTGGGGATTGGAGTGAAATAGGTCATGATGTGATGCAAGCGTGGTGAGTTGACAGAGTGAAAGATAAGGTCACGCAGCGCAACATTCATATTTATATGGCGGTCTCACATATACATACACGAATGCAGTGCTCAGATTTAGTGAAACATATGAAAGTAAATTCTTTCAGCTATAAAATGAGTTCCACTCGCACCGCAATTAAATTGTAAGACAGATGCGAATCGCACCCGCTGAACTTTGAACAACGAATCTAATGTTATCATATTCACGCAGATTTCTAATCCAAAAAGTGAGTATATAATTTGATTTGCCTTAGGCAGTATTCAATTCAGTGTGAAAAGGTTATAATATTCCCGCGCTCCTACAAAATAAACAGCACAGTACACATGGTCGGGAAAGTATAGAGGCCTTATCAAGCACGAAAAGTGCCTCTCGCTGTCCACGTAAGTGCTAAACAAAGTCATTCGTTGACATCATAGATCACCAATATTTTTGAAATCATCATGTTATCAAGTGACATCGCCGCTTGGTCTAAATTGGGCAGATCCCCGAGAAACTGACAAACCGCATGAGGTACAGAAAGCTTCTGGCGAGGAGTTACAGTCGACCAACAGAGAAGCAGAAAAGAATGGCTGCTTCGGCGTTCAAATCCTCTAAGACAAACGCATATGGGATCTTTAGAGTCTCCTTGGGACAGAAATGGCACACCCCACCAGCCCACTTACTGGGCTTTCACGAATGCGACGATAGACTTGTCAGAATCTGATCATTTTGTACACATGGTACTGCATATATTTTCATTCCAGTTTTAGAACAGCAGCACAGTGGTGTGGTATACCTAATGGTCACACGAAACGATTGCTTCATTAGTGCTCACCTATGTTAGTACTCAATGCACTAGCATGTGATATAAATATCATGAATAGTCACGCACACTCTCTTTTTTCAAGGTCCCTATTCTTTGTTCCAAACTTGAAATTGCCTCCCCCTTTTCTACCCTGTTTGTGCTTTTACCATCTTGAGTGTTTAGACAGCACGCTAACTGATTGGGAGTCTTGGCTTAGCGAGTGGAAGCTGCAAAACCAGTCCGGGTGTTGCATTTGTCATTTGGGAGGTGCAGGAGAATATGCAGCTCACACATTTGTGGCTGCACCTAGTGAGCACTCAAAGAAGTTCATGAAATAAAAACGCTTGAGTACGTCTACGTTTTCTGCAAACGTCTCATTTTCTAGGTGTCTCTGGTGGCCGATGCTGAGAGTAAATGCGTTGTCCCGCTACGGTCAGTGAAGGCCGCGTGCCTAGAAAGTAAGATATAAGATGACCTACGTGAGGGATGAGAATATTTGCCAAAGCTAAGCTTTGCTAGAGGTAAATGGTGACATCTTGTCTATTTCGTGCAGTTCAAGCTTTATTCCTGCTACCTCTCTGCTAGACCAGTCACTGCCCACTACAACAAGCAAATGTCATCACATCAATGATCTTCGAGGACACAATGATCATTCGCAATACAAGTGTTACCGTAATTTGAGAGTAAGTATTACGCTCGCAAACACAATTTTTATCAAGAAGTTGGCATACTGAAAATATTGTTTCCAAACTTCAGAAGCCCTCAAGACACTTGACGTTCGTTTTGCTGTGCGTGGCTGGGAATGCTATAGAGCTCACGCAGCCATCCGCAATTTTTGCTGCAGTCAGGTAAATGTGGCTCAGTAACTCACATTTTATAATATAGTTACTGCGTACATGCAAATTTGTTTTCTACCAACTTGCCCGCAAACTATCCACAAACTCGTCAGTTGGCCCTTTTCACGTCAAAAAAGCGCCTGTATGCAAATGGGGTTCCGTAGCCTCTCAAGTTATCTGCCACGCACAGTTAAAAAAATCGCGGGGGCGTAATATTTTACAGGAATGATTTACAGACAATTCAAGCTACCTCTACTTAGCAATGTCGCCACTCTGTGCAATGTTTAAAGAGGCTGCTTGGCCTTGTGACCCCCCCTCTTCTCCCAAGAAATAAAAAACGCGACGTGCATCATGTCGCCACCCCTCACATGTGCATACTAGTTTCTCAAAAAAGGCACAATGTTATGCTGCCCTGCAACCAGTGTCACGTGGAACACACACTGCCAAACATTTCTCACCTCCCCACGAAGAAAAGACCACCAGGTAATGTCCTACGAGTCTCTAAAATAGAAAGCAAGGTCAAGTTCTCTGTGCACTTCAGATACGCTGCTGCAGTCCTCTGGCTACAAAGGCGAGCAGCCAAGCAGGTCCTGGAATCGTCGGCACAATTGCCAAACCACTTGGTCAGAAATGTGGCACGCTTCCCTTCCTTCTTACTGTCACTCCGTCTCTTTCTTTCTTTTTTTTTTCTGCAGACTCTTGGGGTTATACTGTGTATTGAAGACGTAGCGACTACATTTACACACTGCGCTAGACACGGAAGTCTGAAATCTGGAAAAACGACCCATACATGTTTTGGCAGCATAGTCATGTTTAGCGTCATCACTTTTGACAAACGTCAAAACTGACACAAGTAAACTTCATGGTCCCTTTCACAGAAGGTGCCACCACCAAAAAATGTTTGCAAGATTTATTAATTGATGAATATCTTTTGAGTCAAGCGCTACTACGCAATGTTAGTGAGTACTGGTACAAATGTTAGTGAGTACAAAACATGTCATGTCCCGCTAATGTGCAATAATTATCAATTAGCAATAAAATAAAAAATTTAATTCGCACAAACCTGGCAAGCAAAAAATGAGCTGAATTCACTCTGTCTTACATTTTTCAATTAACTCATGACAATTTTTTTGCATGGAAAGGCTTGGTGCTTGAATAGAGAAAACTTCAGATCTTCATCTTGAATAGTTTTTACACCTTGTCGGTAATGCCTGAAAAAGTGGATCCATAAATTTGTGAATTCAAGCAGTTAATATTCATGAGCTATTCGTCAGAACGCAAAACAGCTTCGCAAAAACAATAGGTACATTGTAGCCTAGAAATCCATTCAATATTGTTGATCTACACAAAAAAAGAGTTATTCACTCATAAACCTACATTGTTCTGCTCATTTTCATTGAAGCCTGCATGACTTTTTGACTCCTTTACTGGCTACATTTCTTCATAAAAACCTTGCATAATGCTTTATGAAGAGGCTCAGGAAATTTCATTCGGTTATGTAGAACAGTTTTGCCACACTTTCAGTGCAACGGAGGCTTGTACAGCAAAACCACTGGTCTTTGCTCACACTGTTTTGAGTGCTATACAAAACCTCTTCAGACTAAGCGACAATACTAGCTGTCATTAGAAAGTGGAGAAAGTAAGCTTTCTAATGCAATACAATTCACATCAATGGGCTGAGCATAGAACGTCAGCAAACAGGGAATAAAATGCAGAGGGGGTGCTGCCGTAGTGGGACCGCTACCTTAATAAATATTTTTTTTGGGGTTGTTGGTACATGCTTACTTAATTCTTAAAAGATACATACCATCGGGGAAAAGAACTGAGGACAGAAAAGAAAGGGCGTCACTCGAAACTGTCTTTATTCTCAGAAAATCAGCGAAATATATAAGTGTAGCAACCTTACGCACGCACATTGCCTCACATGCTAGTAAAAAAAATACGCAATAATATTGACAACAAAGCAATTATGAGAAAAAATCCACTAAACGGAAACGATTCTGAAGATTATAATTCCCCACCATGCAGAGCAACAGATGTAATACAAACATGCGTTTTTCTCTTCTTTTTATAGTAGTATGCTTCCTTAATTTTGCGTGCTAAAGTGTCATTACTCTTTCCAATTGTCATTACTCTTTCCAAAGTGGCATTACTCTTTCCAAAGATACACTGAAAAACCTAGCCTCACACTTGCAGGACCACAATGTTCAGGCAAATGTGCCGGTGCATAAAGGACAAAATTAGGGAGCAAGAACTTCCTGTGAAAAATAAATTTTCGGCATAATTGCGAGCACATTGCGGTTTCTGAAAATGTGAGACTAGGTTTGTCAGAGCATCCATGCTTGGAAAGAGTAATGATACCTTGGCACGTAAAATTATGGAAGCAGCCTACATTATAAAGAAGGGAGATACGCTTGTTGGTGTTACATCTGTTGCTCTGCGTGATGGGGAATTTTGGTTTCTCAGAACCTTTTTTTCTTTAGTGGCTTTTTTGTCATCAGTTTTTGTCGTCAATCTCATTGCCTGTTTTTTCACTAGCATATGAGGCAATGTGCACGTGCATGGTTGCTACGCTTATATTTTCGCTGATTTTTCAAGAAAAAAGTTAGTTGCGAGTGACGCCTTTTCTGTTCTGTCCTCAATTTTGTTCCCAAATGATATGCATCTTTGCGTATTTCAGTATGTACTGTGTTATTTTCCAATAACGAAACCCTTGCAACACCAAAATTTTTCTGTTAACCTGTCCTTCTAGTTACGGCAAGGGTAAGCTGTATACAGAAAAAATTAGGAAAGAGAAGCATCAAACCATGTACCAGATTAAAAATATCAGGATAAGCGAAGCGAAAAAATGCAGCCTGACTGTCAATATCTCTAAATCCAGCCAAAAGAGAATGCTCTTTCTCTCAAAGGTGCACTGATAGTATGCTTACACATGCGTCAGTTGACCTTGCAATCTCCTTCCCTTCTACTATCTCTCAGACCTTTTTACCTGGACTAAGTGCAAGAAACACACTGTCTTCAAAAATGAGCCTAACCCATCAACCCACGCAAGAATTCCGAGAAACTTTTAAACTGCCGTTTATAGACTGCAATGATGCTCACAGAGTGTATCATTGCGTAAGTTCTTGCCTTAGCCACTCACCCTCCTGCATGTCACAGAAGAAAAGGAGCAAGTAAGGGCTCAATTATCTTTCATAGACACAGCCTGAGCACTCACACAAAATCTTTGCATAGCGTTTTCTCTGTTGCAATAGGTAGTTAATGACACACTCGTCGTAGATGGAACAATTGGGTACCTAGAAAAAGGTTTTACAGTGCTCAGTCACGACTTCGCTTTCAGAGGGCGCTAAACAAGTGAGGTGGGACGTAAAGTTGTTTTCATGCAAATATAGGCTGCTACATGAACACAAAACCACATGTATGTGATCACCGCACAGACAACTTTTTTTAATGAAGGCTTTCTGGGTGCAGCGATAATTGTCTAAGAATTGTAAATATTGCCACATGATTTGCTTGGGTGAGATCGAAGAGTGAAGGAGGACCAAGACGATCTCTCTGAGCCGCTGCTTGGCTAGTCGACTAAACGAGCCCATTGTATCAAGTTTGTCGTGAGTAACGTGACAATATGCATGACCCATAAAAATGCGCTGCCAAAGCAAGGACATCAGCCTTTGTGCTCTCATGCAAGTCTGCCCTCCCTTCGTTGAAGTTGTCGGCTAGGAGAGCACTAGCAAGGATTGTGAAAGCCAACACAATCTTATGGCATAGCAGGCAGTGGGTTGTTTAGACAAAAACCAAAGTGGTGTTTTGCAAGTAATGGTATGACAACCACTGTAAAGTTGATTTCAAGTGTGTTCCAGCGTATATCACTTGTTGATATTTTGTAGACAACAGCTGTGCCCCCACATATCTATTCCACAAGTTAACTCTCCTGCTAAGACCGCTTTGAGCAAATGCAATTGGAGGGAAAAAGATACAAAGATGCAGCACCATCTTTTATTCATTACAAAGCAGTCCAGATGTATACACAGTCCTGCAATGAGAACAGGCATTCAGCTTATTAAAAATATAGGAGACGCTATTAGTAGCTTTTTGACTATAGTACAGCAGTTACGATAAAAATGTTCAGAATTTAAGGTGGACAAACACAGATCTTTCTACCGGCCAAGTCTGAACCTACAACCATCGGATAATGCATTCTTCGATGTTCTTATTAATTAGCTAAAGCGGCGGCTGTCCTCTTGTCGACATTATCGAGTATTTCAAAGCACGTAAACCTGGGAGTGTTAGTGGGCATGATTCGTAGCTTGTGATCTTTCTACGTGTTAGTAGCTGACAAGCCCTTCTACACTGCCTAAAGGCATTAATTCTACAGGAACAAGATCCTCGCTCTGAGTGAACAAAAGGAAAATTTAAAGGCTCATTTTGCTTTGTTAAAGGGATTTTGTTCACCATGTGTTTAAAACATGTTACACACTTCTGCCTGTTACCAAAGCTGCAGTCCTTTTAGTTCATTCAAGAGGTTAATCTGCACAGGCAAGAAAGTACACTGCCTGTACTTCAACACTTTCTCCCTACCTCCTTGAGTCTGCGAGAGACACTACATGCAAAGTACACAGTTTCCTTATTACTTTCTTGGGCCTTCGATGTGGTCAGCCACTCCTCTTCACGCCTAGGATTCATCACATACGTAAGTAAACTCACAGCTACCAACAACAACACATCTTGAGTGAAATCCGCAATCATATAGTGGGATGTTTACTCGGAGAATGCATTATCCACCTTGTTTGAGATGAGTCGATTGCCACAGGGCTATCTGCAAAGGCAAGTGCATGTTCCGCCTTTCAGCCACTTTTGAATACCACAACGCAAAAGCAGCAATGGCTTCCAAGCACAAGTTTCATACCACCAATATGAGTGTTATTGTCTGAGAAAACGCCTTATGTTCAAGAATTTATTAAACCTAATTCAAGAAGCAGCTAGGCTATTTCAAGAAGTTGGAGCACATCCTAAAAAGGCTTTAAAGTGGGCACGACTTTCCCCTTCCGTCCTATCGATTTTGCCTAGTGGAACATCAAAAATTCATCCACAAAGCAGGTGATCTTAGAGCACTTGAATTCATCATCCTTTTAATAATAATCTTTCTTTCAGCAGAGTCCAAGTACAAGTCATTAAAAATCAATGCAATGAATAACCAAATATAAACAGCCTGCCAGCGCAAAGGATCTACTGCTCTGCGTCAAGGATGCTATCAAACTTTTTTAGCATTATCTTTCCATAGAAAGTGTTGAATCTCACTGGCAGGTGTTTGGAAGTATTTCTCACTCTCTTACTTGAGTCTACCTTTCCTGGCTAGGTCATAGAGGTGTAATTGCAACGGCAGATATTAGTGTAGAATCAAGCACTGCATCAATATTCAGAGACCTGCACTTGACTAGTATTTAAGGGAACAATAATAACAGATTGCTAGGTTTCAGTGCTGTGTAATCTCCTACTATAAGGATTATTTTTACTGTTTAACTTGGTAGAATGTGTGGACTGCAAGTAAGTTGTCAAGCACAGTATGAAGGTTTTGAAGCACAAGCTCCAGCATCTTGTGGCAACCCATGAGATTCCCGAATGTTTCACAATTGAATCCCTGCGCTTAACGCAGCTTTTTTCAAAATGGTGCACAAGTTGGCGGTATAAGTCTCGTCCATGGAAGCCACTGCTGCCTTTCTCATTGGGGCACACAAAAAGAGCCAAGAGGGCGGCCATGCACATGACCCTGCAGAGTGATCTGTGAGGATCACTTTAACACAAGGTGGTCGAAGCGATTTGCAAGTACGTGTCTAGACTTCATATTGCCGGTTCAACTTAAGACAAGTTGCCTCCAGCCGAAGATTTGCTTATGTATGCGAGGTATGCTAGGCGTAGAAATGAGCTACAGACCATAAGAAGGGCTGCAAGAAAAGAAGACAGCTGTCGCACTTAGCATACACAGTGTTTCTCACGAAATCTGCTAGAAATAGGGAAGAAAGTGCTGGAGTTGAAGTAGTGCTTATGGCCCCCGGAACTTTCTTATATGCAGATTCATCAATCAGATGAAAGGAAGGAAACACTGCCGCACTCATCATAGGCAGAATGATGTAAGCTGTGTTGTAGAAAAGATGTACACAATCACTGACATGCAGCAGGGGGTACATGGGTCAGTCAGATGGGGCACTGTCTTAAGGATAGACTTCATGAAACTTTTATAGCATACGAACAACAGTGACAAGGCATTTCCAAATGTATAAGTGGGATTGTAGGTGTCTTTGAAGACAACACAGTACTTTCAAGTAGTCTTTATCAGGGGGTTATCCCACTCTGGTATTTTTAAACATTGAGTCATTCAAGTTACGGTCAACATTTGAGTGGTTAGCGTTCGAGTGTCAAGATTGGTTACAGAATTATTAACAAAGTTGCATTCAATTATTCACTTTTCAATAGTTTGCAAGTGGTTAGAGCAATTGAATAGTTGTGCCGCACGTCACCACGTCGATAGGAATACGCTTTACAGGCTGCTGTTGTTTCGACTGCCATAATAGAATCATGCTTGTTCTCCTCAGACTAATTGGAGTAAAATTATACTAATGCTATAAAACAAAGAAACTTGTACATATATAGTAACGCTAACTTGAGCCAAACGCAGAAAGTCATGATAAGGAAAGCGACGGCAGAGGTTACGGCAAAATTGGTGACCCAGGGAAACATGGTGAAACCGTTGTTTAAACAAACAAGGGGCTGCCACACATTCAAAGGGCCAATTGTTTGTAGACATAATCACACAGAGGAACCTAACAATAATTCTGATAATAAGATAGTTAATATTTTAACTTTATTTAGTGCATACATCGTATACACTGCATAAATCGAGATATTGAAAGTGAATGTAGGCAAAAATGACACTTTTGATTTTTCGTTGCATACAGTAGATTGCATCGGTGTCACAAGAGCACTTTTGTGAATCAGAAGTATTTATTTCGAAGTATGACAGTTTAGGCTAGTTGGTATGACATGACGATAGTTTTAGCGCAAAAACAGATCGACGGAGGGTCTGATTTATTGATCGCGATCAACAATAATCGTTACTAATCGGTGCAAGTTATTCTGGATAGAGTTTGCCCGAAAACAGAGTCAAACTGCAATTCGGGAGCCAAATTGCTTTCAGAAGTGCCAATGTGACAATGGCAGTGAACCTTACTTACGCCGAAATTAGTGCGAGCAAACATGCGATGGCAAAAAGGGCTACAAAAGAGAAGACTGCAGCCCACACTACTTACCTGTTTATGCAGCTTGAGGAGTGATCAGGTGGAAGCCGTTGTCGCCGCCGCACACCTTGCTTAGTTGTACACGGACAGGAGGGGGCACCGCTGACCACAAAGCCGATAAATACAGCCACGCAGACTCTATATATACTAAGTTTTCACATTGGTAACTACTGAAGAAGGAACCGCGGCGGAAACCTCCATTCTTTTAAGCGCGAAACGCTATCACGTGACTATGCAAGCACATGATGCAAGGCGCGGCCCGAAGTTGACATTGTATAGCTTTTGAGACAAATAAAGCCAGTGTCTATCTTAAAGGCTTTTGGTTGTTTTATAACTAGGTAATTTGAGTTATTCATCACGCAGTTCGTAATAATATTTTAAATTATGACTGAATTTTTGTTTTTGTGACATCTTATTAGCGCAACATGGAATCCATCATGAGGGTGCACAAAAAAAGCAAGCGACGAGTGCGTAACTGAAACTTCAGTTGCGCTGTACAAGTAAAAACGTTGTCCTGCGGATATTTTAGGGTTACAGCAATTCAGTCCTTTGGCAACATTTTTTGTCCCACTTTTTCATGCTGCCTTACCTGTCTCTTTTTTTACTCTTACAAAACCACTCTAAAACTAAAGTTGAAATCGAAACTTATGAAATTTTGATTTAAACGCACTATTATAGTCATCATCATCGTAACACAGTAGCATGGAGCATTTTATTTTCGCGTGTTTTTGCTCTGCATTCTCGGTCAAAAGCGTCTAGTTAGGGTGGCTTAGTCAAGCGTGTGGATTAGTTCAAGTGTGACCGATAACGACAACCTATAGTGAAAAAAGCAGAGAACCTCCACGCAACAGCTAAGCATCATCAGTGAGGTCACTTGATGCCGAACTTCCTACACAAAATAACGTCCACAGAAGAGACATCTGAGCGCGTAAGTGCATGATCGGCAATTTGTGGACGAATTGGATGCCGTTCACACAGCGATTTCGGCTTTATTTCACCGTTGCGATCAAGAAACTGCTTCAATCGAACGAACGGTGATACTCCGACTTTCCGTAGCCACCTGACCTGTTGGCCTTATCTACAACAGTTTAGATTTCGGTCCTCCAACTAAGGTGACTCCACAACCAAAACTGAACACTTCATGCACACTCTACGCTGACACGCAACAAAGGATACATCCGATGCACACTTCGCTGCTTAAAGCGGCAAGCTAAATAACGTCTCGGCTCTTCCCCCACTGCCTCAATCCTAGAAGTGCATGAATGTAACAATGATAAGCACTGCGACTAGATGATCAGACAACAGAGCTCGCCAGGTATCAATCACCATTTGTGCGAACTAACGACAGTAGTTTCCAATTGTGATGTACAGAGCTCGCCAAGTTCACCAAGCAGTGGCAGCCCGCACACGACTTCCAGCCAAAATTAATCTAAGTCTAATTTAATAGTTGACAGTTTGATAAATGCAGCTAAGCCTTCGTTGTGCTGTGACCAGCTAAAAACACTGCAGTTGACCGAATGTATTTGTCATCCAGACAGCTGCATAAATGTGGTGCTACCTATGCATGTACATCACGCTGGAACAGAAAAGAAAGCTCACCTGAATGCTGA
The DNA here is from genome assembly GCF_013339725.1 of Rhipicephalus microplus. Taxonomy (NCBI): domain Eukaryota; kingdom Metazoa; phylum Arthropoda; class Arachnida; order Ixodida; family Ixodidae; genus Rhipicephalus; species Rhipicephalus microplus. The sequence continues at coordinate 43,303 of NW_023612899.1, read as the reverse complement.
CAGGTTCCCATACCTTATTCTGTCGACAACAAACATGCTGCTTTAAAAACCTATCATGCACTAGCAGACTTACTAGAAAAAACTGGAATTAGTAAAAAACTACTATAGAGAGAAAGCATCGAAGCTTCCTTTACTCAAGAAGGCAGACTCCGTTACGAAAGCAATCATTCGCGCCTCGAATTTTATATGAAAAAGGTGGTGTTGTGGGACCAGTAACGGCCAGAACTTACAGCCTTTAAGTGCACGGTAGCATGTTAAGGAGAAAGAAGCACACCTGTGACATATTCCTCAGCCGTTTGTGTTGTGAAGAACTACAAAAACACTGTAGTTGACCAAATTTATCAGTCGCCCAGACAGCTGCATAAACCTAGTGCTACTTCTACATATACTACATAGAAAGGTGCGTGAAGTCACGTGACAGTAGAATGGCATCTCATTAGCAGCTTTGCCTCAGTTGTGTGTCTTCTCGCTCGACCTACTCGAGCTAGAGAATGTCAATCAGTAGGTGCATTTCTTCAAGCCGACATAAGCCTTACAGTCAAAGTGAAGCTGAATCCAGGCCTTAGACAAATGACAAGAGGACTACAGTTGTCTGGTGTTATTTCAGTGCTGCATAGTGTGTTGTCCAAGCTTGGCATTTTCATGTTGGCGTCTCCCAGATTTCTATGAGTGATATTGTTTGCAGATTACCATGCCCTTTCACGATACTGCAAATTGTGGTTTAGGTTTTTTACCAACAACACAATATTTTTAGCAGGCGTGCTTTTTCTATGTTGGTGTCTACTGTGTTTATTATGAGTGATCGTCCTTCTGTATTTGTGCGGCATTTCATCGCGGTGCAATTTGATGTTTATATTTGCTTGCAAACAGTGTGTTCTGCAGGCCTGGTGTTTGGTGTGTGTGCCGCGAATGATAGATTTGGCAGTGACAGAATAACAGACGTTTACAATCGTTTAATTTTTGATCGATGTTTATTTACATGCAGTTATTTAAAAGACATGAAATGCTTTCATGACGATGCCAGTTCCCAACAAATCTGTAAGAGCAGAGCGTGTGAAATAGCTGCTCTATCGCATTTTCGTCAGTCGCAGACACTACCAGATGCTTGAGTACTGCAAACAGTTGTCAAGGCAGTTTCTAACCGGAATGGGCACCCTTTTTTGTCCGAAAGCTCCGCATGTCAATACATTTATCACGGCTTCTACCGTCCTTCTAAAATTCCCGCGATTAACCCGCCTCGTAGAACGTTTGTGACATACTAGTGTGTGTGTCTGTGGGTGTGTTTTCACTTCCTCCCGCTCTGTTTTTCTCTCTCATTCCGTTTTCCTTACCTTTGTGTCTCCCTTCCCAAGTGCAAGGTACCAAACCAGAAACTTGCTTTCCGGCGAACCACCCTGCCTTTCTTCATACCATATATATATCTCTCTCTGACTGGTTTCAGTTTCTGTTATTTTTACTCGTTTTTCTTTGGTGCTTGTGGAAAACGTCATTTTCTTGCTTGCTGAAATGGAATTAGAATCACCATGGCCTCCACCCATACCTTCCACGTCGTCTGTCGCCACTCTAAGAAAGCGCCCCGACCACCCAAGTGACGTCGACAGTGAGGACACGCTGATATACTCTACGGTCAGTCATGAGAGCTCCGATAAAAGTGACTTTGTGCCCTTAGCAAGACGCAAGGCGAAGAGGAGGCTACTTACGACATCTCCTTCCCAAAGTAAAGCCACCCCGAATATAAGTTCTCTTGAAAGCCTAGAAGGTATAATGAAGGCCGCTATCCAAGAGGCAACGTTCAATTGTGGAACTTTGCCAGATTTTTGCAAATATGAGGTGGAGTTGAAGCAACTTTGAGCAATCGGTTGTCGCGCCGAACGACGTTATAGGCACAAGAAATCCATCTACGACTCGAGGGAAGCGAGACGTCTACAAAAGAAGAGTCAACGTCGAATCAATGCCCTACAGTCGCTACGATGGAAGTCACTGTGGGAGTCGCTCGATCCCTACAAACCTCTTTCGCAAATATGGAGAATAATCCGCAGCTTACGAACATCGCCACAACAGCATCGCCTGTTCAAATGCCTTGCTCTCCACTAAAGCCGACGTGAAATGAATGTAGCAGAAGACTTCACAGCCAGGATTGCAAACAAGGGGTCCGGAATCAAAATGAGTAACCTGCGAAACGCGCCGGTGTCCAGAGACACTCGGATGGGCAATATGTTTTCCCTTGGGGAGCTTCAGGCAGCATTGGCAGCATGCAAGCGCTCGTCATCTCCTGGACTCGATGAAGTCACTTACATAACTCTTGCTAACATAGGACAAACTGCTCGGCGTGCCGTTCTAGCTGTACACAATGACTCGTGGAGCAACGGCTTGGTTCCTACTTTGTGGAAGTGCAGCCGCTTAGTGCCCCTGCTCAAACCAGGCAAATCGCCTCTGGACATGGTCTCCTATCACCCCATCGTGCTTGCCAGCTGTTTTGGAAAGGTGATGAAGAGAATGGCGCTGACTCACCTGGAGTGGTACCTGGAACTTAACAATATATACCCCTATGCTTTGACCGGCTTTCGACGTAGTCGGTCTTCCATAGACAATGTTCTTGATCTTGTCACGTCTGTACAACAGCAGAAAAACCTAAAGAGATTATCAGCGGCAGCTTTCTTGGATATTAGGGCTGAATCACAATGTACTACATGAAACCATCCTGGACGCCTTGGGAAGCATTGGATTGAAGGCCGCGTTTACCAATGGATCTACAGCTACTTGAAGAACAGAACCTTCATCGTTCAGTCAGACGAAGGTGCAACAAGACACCATTATACTTATCGCGGCGTACCTCAAAGTGGGGTCGTAAGCCCCATACTTTTCAACCTTGCGCTTATCGGCCTTGTTGACGTCCTGCCATACTCCGTACATCTGTCGATATACGTGGACAACATCTGCATCTGGGCATCAGGGGTCATGCGTCTACACGTACAAGCCAGGCTTCACACAGCGGCTACACTGATGTCAAACTGCCTTCAAGGGCGATGACTAAAACTGTCATCTGAGAAATGCTCACTGGTTGCGTTTGCGTGCAAGGCAATGACGCCATACCACATCAGAAGTAATGGACACACGATCAGCTATCCAAAGACCCACTGTTTCCTGGGAGTAATAATAGATCGTGACTTGTCTTTGAGCCCTCATATCGCTCACATGAAGAAGAAACTGACCATGATCACCCACTTTCTATGGTTTCTTGCGGGAAAATCAAGGCGTGCATCGGTACGAGCCATACTTCAACTGTATGCTGCACTTTTTCTTGGCTTCATGCGCTACAGCCTACCTGTGCTTGGCAAGGCCCGCATAACAAACGTACACGTCCTCCAGTCATTACAAGTTCAAGCACTGATAATATGCCTCGGGCTTCTGAGATGCGCATCCTCAGCAGCGACTGTCTCAATCACTCATGAACACCCTATCACAACCTACATTTGTGTCGATGCTTTAAGTACGCACATAAGACATGCCACCCGGATTCAATCGCATCACCTCGTCTTCCTTCCAACTTCCAGGCCACGCTCTGCGTTGTGCCATATATTGCCCGATATTGCACAGTGATTCCCAAGAACTTCACGCACCCAGCAAGACCGTCGTTACCATTGTGGTGTCTACATCCACTGGAAGCCCCGATAACCAACCCTGGAATGCAAAAGGGGAAAAAATTGCCAAATTTGGCCCTAAAACAAACAACATTACTATTTCTGCTTGAGAAACACAGTGAATGCATTCACATTTAAGTGAAAGGATCGGTCACTTCAGCAAGTTCAACAAGCACAGTGATAATTACGGAGAAATCTATCACGATAAAGTTCAGGACCTCGCATCTGACATCATCCACGGCGGCAGAACTCGCGACCATTCATGTAGCTCTGGAGTTCCTAGTTGAAGAACCGTAGCAGACATCGTCAATCTTCTCCGACTCCAAAGCAGCCCTCCAGGGCATTGCCTCGCCATATCGTCATGGACCAAACGAACAACTAATTGTTGAATTCCGGCTGCTTCATCACCGGGCTATAGAGAAATAACATGACATAGCGTATCAGTGGATACCAGGCCACTGCAGCATTGATGAAAACGACCGCGCAGATGAAGCAGCTCGATCTGCTCATGATGATGCCCCTTGTGCAGCAATACCATTATCAAGAACGGACGCCGCTGCAAGGCTTCCATCACTTGCACGAGAACTGACACTCGCTCAGTGGAATTCACCGGCATTCACCAACGTCCGCCTTCATAATTTGGACCCACACCTACACCACCGTCTTCCATCAGGTATACCCAGAGCTGAGGAGACAATTTGTACCCTCTGTGGATTGGGGTGGCTTTTACGAATGCTTATTTGTTTCGAATCGGAATGGCCAGCAGCCCGACATGTGAAAACTGTGGCTGCGCAGAGACTATCTTCCATCTTCTCTGCGAGTGTCTTCGCGTCAGTGTGCCAAAAAAAGAACAATCGAAAGTTTTAGACAGAATAGACAATCGCCAATTGTTGGAAGAAAGGGTATTAGGACATTGGCCGAGACCGTCCTCTGCACGCAAGGCATTGAGAGCGTTGTTGCGCTTTCTGCAGGCAAGTGGTCTTAGAGACAGACTGTAAGCAGCGTCGTGGATCGTCTGATGACCTTCTCCCGCTTTTTTTCAACATCTCTTTTGTCTACTCTTTTATCCTCCTTACCCCCTTCCCCAGTACAAAGTAGCCAGCCGGTCTGAGAATTGGCTAACCTCCCTGTCCTTCCTCTTTCAATACTCCTCCTCCTCTCCTCTCTCTCTTTCGACAGTGATCTTACTTTATTTCTATATCCAGTTATTGATTTTCCTGTTTTCATCTTTTTCTCAAATCATTGCGTTGCTTTTTATGTTCCACAAAAGTAAGGGCTCTGTGAAACAGCTGTTTTTCTAGCTCCATTGTTCCTATTGGTTCCACTTCCATAATTCTTGCCATTCGTAGGGTTTGTTGTAGCAGTTTCCTTGCATCAGGCAAGCATGTAGGTCCCGTTTTAGTAGATCTGTTTCTTGTGTGTTTATTCTAAAAGCACTCTTTAAAACATGACTGTCGTGATGCATAATAATTGCGGCACAATTTCATTAACCTACTGCTTGCTCAACTAATAATGTAGTGCTTCATATGCCATTTTTATAAGCACACAGTAATATATATAATAAACAGGTAATTTATTCTTCAAGTCTGAATGCATACATGTTAACATGAAGCCTGTCTACCGCAGCCTTTTTGTAGCTTGGAAATTTGGAGTCCTAAAGGCTTGCTCTTGCACATAACTTTCTCACATATGAATTCAATGTGTTTATGGTAACTAGCTACAGACGTAAGAAGGCGACGCAGTGGTTTCCACCATGTGATTGTGTTCTTGCGTTTATTTTTTTTGCCAATGCAGTTGGTCTGTGTGAAAAACTTAAAGTGCGGAGCTATACAGGCCTAGTAAGGGGGTGGCGTTTTTTTGTCTCCTGCACTACGACAATCATGTATTGTCAAACAAACAAATAAATAAAAATATAAAGTGCAGCTGTATAAAGAAATCAGATTCATACAAAAGATTATTGTGTGAAAAACATAGGCTGAACTGTTGTCTGTATTGTTCATGCTTCTTCTATTTCTTATCAACCAAACTAACTAGGAACTGTCAGCCATTATTCAAACGATTACATGAAGTTGAAAAAGTTGCCATGTGTGTTATTGGATATTCCAGCGAATATGTTCTCCTTGTTGTCTCTACGTTCACTGTTAAACATGGGTTTGAGGTCTATATACAACGCTGATGCAAAACTATTATTTCATTGTTGTTACCACATTAATACCATCACGTTAGGGCCACATGATAATTTGAATGTTAAAAACAACACGTTAGGACAACATCATTATTTGAATGTTGCTGCAATATTAAAACACTGTGTTATGGCAACCTTTATATATATATATATATATATATATATATATATATATATGTGTGTATATATATTGTAGGCGTCTATTATGCGCTTCATCCTCATCTGAACAGCAGTCAATCATCATCATACGTTCTGGCTGACAATCATCATCATCTTGGCACGAGCTCTTCTTGGTCGGGTCCGTTGCGCTTGTTCGTTCCCGAGTTCACGATGAATAAACCTCGTTACAACCGAGTCGTCATACGTGGTGGAAATGAATTGACGTTCCCAGTACCTCTCCTTACAACGCCTACTAGCTGGAGCTCCGTTCAGGCCACCGCTTGGACCCTCAGTCCGCCAACATGTCTCAGAGTGAGTGGGTGGATGCCCTTTCTGCTCCCGTCTCTGCGCCGCAAGCCGTCACTGCGCCGCAAGCCCCTCCTCTTTACATCGTAAACCACCAGCGTGACCTTTCAATCTTCGCTGGTCTACGCGGCGAAGATGTGGAGGACTGGCTCGATAACTACGAGCGAGTAAGCGCAACTAATCACTGGGACGACTCTAACAAGCTCCGCGGAGTATCGCTTTATCTCACGGGCGTTGCTAAGACATGGTTCTTGAACCATGAGATCGACCTCACTGACTGGCCTGCCTTCAAGCAGCAGCTTCGCCAAGTTTTCGGCACGCCAGCCGTTCGATGCGCTCTAGCGAGGAGGGCCCTAGATACTCGCCAACAACATCCCGGCGAGTCATACACATCTTATATCGAGGATGTCCTTGCGCTTTGCCGGCGCGTGAATTCTTCGATGTCCGAGTCGGACAAACTGCACCACATCCTGAAGGGCATTTGAAGCATTGCCTATAATGCCCTTGTTGCCCAGAATCCTTCTACTGTCACTGACGTCGTCTCTACGTGTCAGCGTCTCGACGAACTTGATTCTGTTCGCCTTCAGTCGGGCAATAGTGAACACCGTACAGCAGACCGGGACCTGCGTGACATGATACGGGAGATCGTACGAGAAGAACTTTAATCAATGGGCATCTCACAACATTCTGCATCTGTCACACAGCCTTCAAGTATGGCCCTCCGTGACATCGTAAGGGAGGAACTAACATCATTCACCGGTCCAGCCTACGTCCAGCCACCTCCGTCTAGCCCTCCAACGTACGCGCAAGTTGCGGCCGCACCTCCTCGCAACGTAAACTCTACTTCACCGCTGCCATCATTCACGCCGGTTGCTGCTGCACCACCGGTCCACTTCCGGCCAATCCCACCCGACCCTCTGTCAGTCCACTTGAGTGCGCTATCTCCCGGTGCGCCGAACGCTCTCTACTACCCGCCTTGGCGCCCGTCTCGCCCAACATGATTTTACTGTGGATATCGTGGCCATATATCACGCTTCTGCCGCAAGCGCCAGTAGGACGAGCGTCGCGGGTACGACATGCGCGAACGGGACTTTTCCAGTGCGGATTCTTACGCTCGGTCTCCATCTCCGCCCGCGTCGACTGAGACGCGGAACACTTACCGTTCAAGCCGACGCCGATCACCTTCGCCCTTCCGTCGCTCCTCCTCTCCTCTTCGTCCAGCCTCGTTTACTACTGACAACCGGTCGGAAAACTAAATAATGCAGTTTTCGGAGGAGAAACTGCATGTAACAGTAGGACTCATATTCTTCCAGCACGCCCATTCAACATGGTTTCTGTTACGGTGGAAGGAGTTCTCGTGGACGCTTTGGTGGACACCGGTGCTACAGTTTCTGTGATTAGGTATGATTTGTGCAAACGCCTGAAAAAAGTAATGACACCTTATATTGGACCCAATCTAGTCGAAGCCCAGGGGAACGCTATCCGCCCTTTTGCTCTTTGTACTGCTCATGTGTTTATTGATGACATTTTGCATTACATCGAGTTCACTGTGCTTACCCGGTGCTCTCACCAGCTAATTCTCGGGCGGGACTTCCTATCTGCTTCTTCAGCCGCTATATGTTGTGGTGAACGAATTCTGCACCTAACTAATACGGACTCCATGTTTGACGAAGGCGTCTACAAGCCTCTACGGCTGTTCGCTCGCGAAGATCTCGAACTACCGCCACATCAAGAACGAATTGTGACCCTGATCTCTAAGGACATCGACCACAGTGACGTCTTGGTGTCCCCTTCGTCGACTTGCGTCGCAAAAAGCATAGCCCAGCATCAGGTGTCGTACGCTTTCACCATGGCTCCACGCTCGTCATTGCTGCGAATGAAACGCCAGAGAAAGTTCTCCTGCCAGAGGGCACTGCAGTAGCCTATGTTGTGGATGCTGAGCCTGTCAGCGTCACGCCACTTAACCCTGCCTCTTTCAACGACCGTTCTATGAGTAAGCCTGCCTCATCCTTTCCCTTCACAGCTCTTATCAGTGATGACTTAACAGCTATGCAGGCGCAGCAGTTGCTTGCGTTATTAACGAAACACGCCGATTCTTTCGACACCTGCTCCTCAACGTTGGGCCGAACTACCACTGCAGCGCATCGCATTCAGACGGAGGGAACATCTATTGTACATCGCCGCCCGTACCGCGTGTCTCTCGCTAAGGGAAAAATCATCGAGGAAAACGACGCTGACATGCTCCAACAAGAAATAATTCGTCCATCAACTAGCCCTTGGTCATCCCCTGTTGTTTTGGTACAAAAAAAGATGGCTCCGTGCGCTTTTGCGTTGATTACTGGGCACTTAACAACATCACACGCAAGAACGTATACCCCATGCCACGCATCGACGACGCCCTTGATTCACTGCAAGGCGCCGAATACTTTTCAAGCCTTGATTTGCGTTCGGGATATTGGCAAATTTTCATGCACGACGACGACAAAGAAAAAACGGCATTTGCAACCCCCGATGGCCTATACGAATTTAACGTGATGCCTTTCGGGCTCTGCAATGCGCCCGCGACGTTCGAACGCATGATCGACACCGTCCTGCGTGGTTTGAAATGGAAGACGTGTCTCGGTTACGTTGATCACATTATCATTTTTTCATCAACGTTTTCTCAGCACCTGAGGTGCTTGGATGACGTCCTAACATGCCTCGCCGGTGCGGGTCTGCAGCTCAACACTAAGAAGTGCCGTTTCGCCACCAAATCCATCAAGGTTCTCGGTCATCTCGTCAGCAAGGACGGTATTCGCCTTGACCCTGAAAAGATCGCTGCCGTCCTTCGATTTCCATGCCCGACAAGACTTAAGGATTTGCGAAGTTTTCTTGGCCTCGCATCATATTTTCGTCGCTTCATACGAAATTTCGCTTCAATAGCTGCGCCACTTCACAAACTACTTGCATCTAATGCACCCTTTGTGTGGTCCGAGGAATTTCAGTCGGCGTTTCACCTATTGAAAAAAGCTTTGACGTCCGAGCCTGTACTCTGCCATTATGATGACACCGCCCCAACACTCCTCCATACCAACGCCAGCGGCTGCGGTATAGGCGCTGTTCTCCTCCAACGCGATAACTCTGGACGGGAAAGGGTCATCGCATATGCTATCCGAGTGCTAACTTCTACCGAAAAAAACTATACCATCACTGAGCAGGAGTGCCTCGCTGTGGTTTGGTCCATACAAAAGTTCTGTCCTTATCTGTACGGCCGTCAATTCGACATCGTAACGGACCACCACGCCTTATGCTGGCTTTCTACAATGAAGAACTTGTCCGGACGCTTGGGTCGTTGGATATTACGTCTACAGGAGTATCAGTTTGAGATTATTTATGAATCGGGCAAAAAACATCAAGACGCCGACACTCTTTCTCGTTGCCCACTACCTACGACGTCGTTCGACACTCCAACTGCCACCTCCAACGACACCAGTGTGGACGTGACTCCCACTTCTGTTGCGTTGCTCGCGTCGCTGTACCAACCGCCAATCGACGATGAACAACCCTTCAGTTCTCGCCAGCAGGCTGACCCTTATTGTCGGTGCATTATAGACCACCTTTCAGGAGCTACGCGTCCACTCAATGCACGCCTTCGTCGACAACTCGAGCACTTCAAGTTTCAGGACGGTGTGCTGTATCGTCACATATATCATCCTGACGGCCAACGCTGGGTACCTGTTCTGCCACGCGCTCTTCAACATCATGTACTTAACGCCTTTCATGACGATTTGACTGCTGGCCACTTAGGCTTTCACAAAACCTACGACCGCATTCAAAGCCGCTTTTATTGGCCTGGGATTTCTACCAGCGTAGCAAAGTACGTGGGTTCTTGCTCTCCATGCCAACTTCGCAAACTTCCGACATCTCCCCCGGCTGGTCAGTTACAGCCAATGACGTGCCCTACAACACCTTTAGAGGTCGTCGGTGTCGATCTTTATGGACCCCTTCCTGTTACTGGTGCTGGAAATAGATGGATAGTCACCGCCGTAAACCATATGACACGCTACGCCGAGACAACTTCAGTAGCTACTGGTTCAGCATCGGAAGTTGCTGACTTCTTCTTTCAGGCCATAATAATACGTCATGGTGCTCCTCGTGTACTTCTGAGTGACCGTGGAAAGGTGTTCTTATCACAGCTTTTAGGTGAAGTTCTTCACGTTTCTGGTACCATACACAAGATGGCACCTAGCTACCATCCACAAACAAACGGTCTGACCGAGAGATTTCATCGAACCCTTGCCGACATGATCGCCGCATACATTCAACCGGATCACAGAAACTGGGATAAACTTCTACCGTTCCTCACTTTCGCCTACAACACCGCTGTTCAGCGCACAACCGGCTACTCACCGTTTTATCTCGTTTACGGACGTTCATCTACTTTCTTTATCGATGTTTCCTTCTTCACCAGCAATGGCCCTACATCACCATCTTTTTGCGAAGAATATATTTCTCGCCTTGCCAAGTGCCGCCAGCGCGCTCGTATGAACACGAAAGCTACGCAAGAAGCAAGGAAGGCCGTCTGTGACACCTCTCATTGTGTGGTATCATTCCGACCGGGTGACGAGGTGCTGCTATTGACACCAATCCGCACACCTGGTCTCTGCGACAAGTTCCAGCCTCGATTCATCGGCCCATATGTTGTTTAAGAGCAGACTTCACCTGTCAACTATCGTGTGACGCCTCTTGTCGTGCCAACTGACCGCCGTTACCGCAGCACCGAAATTGTACACGTTTCCCGCATGAAGCTTTTCACACGACGTTCCTCATCACCTTGACTACCCGCCCGCAGCGGCCAGGCTGGCCGCTTCCACGGGGTGAAGGGGGGGGGGAATCAGTGTAGGCATCTATTATGCGCTTCATCCTCATATGAACAGCAGTCAATCATCATCATATGTTCTGGCTGACAATCATCATCATCTTGGCACAAGCGCTTCTTGGTCGGGTTCGTTGCGCTTGTTCGTTCCCGAGTTCACGACGAATAAACCTCGTTACAACCGAGTCGTCATAATATATATATATATATATATATATATATATATATATATATATATATATATTGTGATGGAATACGCACGTCGCTACACGAAAATAAAGACGCTCAGTATACCTTCATACAAAGAATCATTACTGATCATTGTCCGATTCACATTATGCCCATATTTTCGTCGCGAAATTTATATGCATCTCGACGCGAAAATAAATACGAACAGAATATTTTCATAACCAAAATACGCATTGACCTATACTATTGAGTGGACCTTGAGTTTGAAGCCACTAGGTTTAAATACTTCCATTACCATCATTAATGCAGTTTTGAGTTGACCTATGGGCGAGATCCAGAAGAAGATCTTGTGCTTCCTCCATTTATTCAATTGGACAGTAACATTTGCGCATAGAAAATGGAGCACCAGGAGAACCATCTACCTCTAAATATTTAACTGTCGGACGTAGTAGTAGGGCATGATTGGTTTCGACTTATTATTGCAAGCCAGGGGGCGGCACAACGAGTCGATGCCACCCCTCGCCGATATTTCTTTTCCGCCTTGGCGTACACATAAAAAATGACCATTTGAAGGGGATGCCCTCCCCAAAATCAAGTCCCCCCTCCTACAAAAAATAAATTAGGGCTGCGCGCCTGTCGCAAGCATATCACATAATGCTTCACGTTATGCTTAACAATAAGTCACCCGGCACACATATACACATGCAGAGTTTTTTTTCTTTTTGAAAAAAACTGAGGAAAACTTAGTTTTTTCTATTGCTAATATAGTTAAGCCTCTTCCAGTAATTTTTACCAGCATGCCCATGTCTCCTAATCACCTCGGTATCTACGTAAATAGTCCACTGTTGTCCGTAATCAACGGTACATTTTCATTTCACGGGGCTTCACTTAGCCTATAAAAAATCGCACTGAATGACCAACATGTTTACAATACAGCTTTTCGTTCTTAATCATATGTGTGGTTTACGTCCCAAAACCATGATAATATTTTGAGGAGCGCCGCAGGGGAGGGTTCCGGTATTCTACACCATCTGGTGTTCTTTAATGAGCACTGATATCACACAGCACACGAACCTCAAGCATTTTTGCCACCATCAAATGCGCCCACCAAGGCGGCGATCAGACCCGTGACCTTCGGATCAACAGCCGATCAACCTTGGCACTGTTCCAGCGATGCGCACTGTTTCTAATAATAATAATAATAATAATAATAATAATAATAATAATAATAATAATAATAATAATAATAAATAGTAAAAATAATACTAATAAAATATGTAAGGTTTTACTTGCCAAAATTACAATATATTTATTAGCCACTTCAAAATGAATGCATGCCTAGGATAATTTCAATCATGTGGAATTCTTTAAGATGCAGTGACATCACACAGTACACGGGCCTTAGCAGCGCAGCCGGAATAGTCTCGTTTCATGTGTTCGTCATATTGCTCGCGACAATAAGTGTCATTCATTTATAAACAACTAGTCCAGATAATGTCATATGTTCACGTTACCATAACAAGGCACCCTGCCCCGCCGCAGTGGTGTAGTGGCTAAGGTACTCGGCTACTGAACCTCAGGTCGCGGGTTCATATCCCAGCTGCGGTGGCTGCATTTCTGATGGAGGCGGAAATGTTGTAGGCCCATGTCCTCAGATTTGGGTACACGTTAAAGAACCCCAGGTGGTCGAAGTTTTCGTAGCCCTCCACTACGGCGTCTCTCATAATGATATGGTGATTTTGGTACGTTAAACCCCACATATCAATCATGACAAGGCACCCATCAAAAACACATAGAACTACCGGCGCAGATTGCTCACTACAGCTGAAAAGAGCCTTGGGAGGAACACCTGGATGGATGGATGGATGGATGGATGGATAGACAGATGGATGGACGGACGGACGGACGTATGGAGGGATGGATGGATGGATGGATGGACGGATGGATGGACGGATGGATAGACGGATGGATGGACGGACAGACGTACGGACGGACGGATAGATGGTGGGATGGATGGATGGATGGATGGATGGATGGATGGATGGATGGATGGATGGATGGATGGATGGATGGATGGATGAATGGATGGATGGATGCATGGATGGATGGATGGATGGATATGGGTGTACTCTTTAGATCGGGTGGTGGCTAGCGCCACCAAGCTGTAATTCTTGATGAACCAAAAACTAGATTATTTTTTTTTCTTTCAAATAGTGAGATGTACAAGTAGCTGAATACCTTCCTATCCCAACGCTCCTCCCCCATTTCTCTCATTCACTTCTCAAATTTTATCTTGCTGCCAGCTTCCCTGCCCTCAAATGATGTCCATCCCATATCACCGTGTACTCCCTGATTTGGTGTATTCTTGTGAGCCCCTAAGGCAAGCTTGCCTATTCCACGTTGTTTAAACTCTAATCTTGCTTGAACTTCTGATCTCATGCACAAGACCGCATTGCCGAAAGTCAGACCAGGAACGATGACCCTTTTCCATATTCCTGTCACAACATCATACCTAGTGTAAGTCCACAGTGCCCTGTTTTTCATTACCGCTGCATTCGTGTTACCTTTAGTCGTCACGTATATTTCGTGTTCCCATAGGTACTCGGCCCCAGTGCTTATGAATACGCCCACATATTTGTATTTATCTGCTATATCTAGTGTGACCTCCTGTATTCTAAGCTTACTACCTTCGTCGTCAATAAAAATCATGACTGTTGATTTTTCCTTACTGAATCTGAAATCTAGTCTATCTCCCTCATTAATGTAGATGTCCACCAATCTCTGCAAATCGTCCTTGTTGTCGGCCATTAGCGCCATATCATCTGCGTAAATCAATGCTGGTAGTACCTGTTCAATGAGTTTTCCTTGTTTGACGAAAGAGAGGTTGAAGCCCAGTCCACTTTCCTCTAATTCGGCCTGTTATTCTTGTAGGTACGTCATGAATGGTAAGGGTGACAGAGGACACCCCTGCCTAAGCCCCCGTTTTACCTCTGCAGGCTTGGATACTTGTTCTTCCCACTTCAAAAATACCTTGTTACTCTTATAGATATCCTTTAAAAGATTAGTGACTACATCTTCCACGCATAGTGTTTCCATTATTCCCCACGATTCCTCTTGAACCACGCTATCGTACGCTCCCTTGATATCCAAAAATGCTACCCACAGTGGCCTGTGTTCCTTTTCTGCTATTTCGATGCACTGCGTCAGTGAGAACAGATTGTCTTTCAACCTCCTGTGTTTCCCAAACCCATACTGCAGTTCCCCCGGAACCCCCTCATCCTCTATCCATGCCTGCAGTCTTTCTTTTATAAGCTGCATCGCCCGCCTGTAGACCACTGATTTCACTGTTTTAGGATGGTAGTTGTTTATGTCAGCTTTGTCCTCCTTTCCTTTATAGATCATGCCCATCCTGCTAGGCTTCCATCCATCGGGAACTTCACCATCGATAATTATTTTGCTCACTGCCTCTCACAAAGCCTGCTTAGACTTTGGACCTATTGTCTTTATCAGCATAATTGTAATGCCATCTGGGCCTGTTGATGTACTACTAGGAACCTTTTTTTTAGCCCTTTCCCACTCTCCTTGTGAAAAGTGAGCCATTGGGCCACTTGATTCATCCGTGTCTATTGTGGTGCATAAAGCACTTCTTCGTTGAAATTTTTCTGTCACCTCAGTTCTTATATCTAATCAATTGCTTCGTCCCCTTCGAGCCTAGCATCTTGAGCTGTAGTTATAAACCTCTGCTCTAGGCTCGTCTCATTTCTTATGGAGTTTAAATGATTCCAAAACGTTGCAGTTGCTTTTCTATATTTTTATGTACTTCTGCCAGCCACTGAGCTCCCTTTATTCCAATCTTTTCATTGATCAGAAGGGATGCATCCCTTCTACAGCTTAGAAAGAATTCCCTTCTTTTCAACATCATCTGTCGGTTTTGCTATGGCTCTCTTAACTTCCTCATCCTACCTACTTTTGGGTTTGTGTCTTTTTTTGCGGGGTGACTTGTCGCGTGCTTTAGCAAGCTCTAGCTCAAACAGTCTAATTAAATTCGTGTATGTCCACACTGTTTTTTTATCCTCAGTGATTACTTTCTCAATTTGTTTAGTGGCTATTTCTATTTGCCTTCTGAATAAAATTTTTCCTGTAGTTGTTCGTCTTGTCTCCTTCCAACTTTCACTGCTCTTTCAAAACTTCGCTTGGTGCGATTGTGATCACAACCCAGACTTCTGGAGCCATCTTCATTTATGTGCATTCCCTTGAGCTTATCATACATCCTATATCACATCAGTGCGTAATTTATCGTCGACTGTAGCATTCCTACCTCCCATGTTATTTGCCCTTCACACTTCTCGGTACTGTTGCAAATGATCAAATTAAGCCTTTCACACATATCCATGATCATTTTACCTGTCGGGTCAGTATACCCATCTATATCTTCTATGCGCACATTCATGTCTCTTAGTATAATTATCTCGCACTCTCCTCCTAACTCCTCATTGTCCTTTGAGATACACTCTACCATTGCCTGGTTTTGTTCTCTGGCCTTTGCTCCAGTCCTCAAGAACACGAAACCAAAAAGTGTCATTTGCCCTGCCACTTTCCCTTTTAGCCATAAATATTCCTTGCACTCTTGCTTGACCCTTTGTCAGTCTGTACTTTTATGAATGAATGCTCCAATACAACCCCCTTTTCTGCTGCCTTCTGTTCTATTACAATAACCCCACGTGTTGTCCGCATTGTTAGGAGGTTGTTCCATGTCCCTGATATGTGTTTCTACAAAACCGTATACCATCGGCCTCTCCTCTATTTGTTGTTCTCCTATCTCTTCCTTCTTCAGCCTGTTCCTACGACCCTGCATGTTAATATACCCTATGTCTGAATTGGCTCGGCGCTCGTGGCTACTTCTATTTCTGATGGAGGCGGAAATGTTGTAGGCCCATGTACTCAGATTTGGGTGCACGGTAAAGAACCTCAAGTGGTAAAAATTTCCGGAGCCCTCCACAACGGCGTCTCTCATATTCATATGGTGGTTTTGGGACGTTAAACCACACAAATCAATCAATATTTCTATTTCTGCCCCGGACTCTACCTATCTTAAGTACTGGTGCACCTTTGGAATCGTATCTGTCCATACCACCTGTAAAAGAGTCTCCCTGTTTCTTTTCCTCGTTACTAGCTATCCTGCACTCCGAAGGGCCCGCTTGCCCCAAAAAACCAATTGCGCGTCCTCCAAGTCGCCAACCCACCTCATAAACTAACCGCCCATCGAAGTGAATTATGTCTCGTTGAAAAACACCCCACCTATGCACCTCTCTTTATTTCCAACACCTCAAATCCCTTCTCTCGACTCATCCACCATATATCTTGCTTTACGTTGAAAACAGCTCTTTGCAGGTTGCTATCACGCACCGGTACCCCCGGTATCGTGCATATCACTCACTACCTGTACCTGAGGAGAAGTTGAGCGCATGTCATCGACGCCTTTCGCCAGCGTGGTTGCTGGTCCTGCAGTATCTTGATTAAGGACATCATTTAAACTGCCTGAAACTATCACGAGGTTTCGTCTATCCGCTGTAGTTTTGAGTTTTGCGCTCGCTTGCCTCATGACTGCTTCCAGCTTGCGTCCTTGGAACACCCTTACTGCAGCCCTTTTGTCACATCTTACCCTCTTTTTGATGGCTTCTGTGCATCGATTCTTTTGTTGTGGTTTCTACGACAAGACCGCAAGAGGGGCTCAGTTATGCAGCTTTCACGCGGTATTTTGTTGTGACCCTGGTACAACTAATATAAAAACTTCAAGAGAGAAACAGTTCTACGATGAGCAAGCTTTTTTTTTAATTTGGCCCGGTCGCGAAGAATGAACACACTGCGAAAACACGAGTATGTGGTTTATATAAGCATCAAGGCCAATTTTCGCACTCTTTCTAATTTCCTGATCAAGTACTTTTTCTGCGGGCTCCAGATCAGATTCGCATATTCTAATTTCGGTCTAACGAGAGCTTTGTATGCAGTTAACTTTACGGTCGATGACGTATTACGCAACTTTCGTATCAAACATGCCAGCTTTATAGCGCGTTGGTACAATCGTTTGCTATGTGTGTTTCCCAAGTTAAACTGTTTTTAATTGTAAAACCTGAATACCTTAATGATCTTGACATTTATGATCTTGACATTTATGATCTTGACATTTGCATTCTTTTGCAAGTGAAGTTTGTAGATTTGCATGACTTATTTTGTAAACTTGAATCGGGACACACACATACGTTGCACACATTGTAATACGGTGTTTGTGTTACTTAGGAAAACTTTTCCCTTATTCTTCCTTAAAAGCACACAGTAAGTATCGAAAGACGTTTGTACTTTTAAACACATTGCAAAATAGAACAAAATATTGATTTGCAGTGCATGTTCAAATACAAATGACATGCGTCGTATTTTTCATGTATAATTCTTGCTATAGGTCATTCATAGAGCAGTGTACATTTATGTGCATGGCAGAAATATTTACTTTTTTTCGCAATGTTTTGCATGCTATTCACCTCAATTAGTTCTACCAATCGGGTTTCTTGCATTCAGTTTGTGTTGGCAGGAATAAAACTCCAACAACAGAATAACACATAAAAATACACGAATGACGACGACTTCACTGCCTTTGTTATTCCTATATTTTCTCTGGTCCAAGTGTTTGCACAGTATTATACACTACAACATGATACAGGGGCATAGCTTCAGTGGAACGGGACTTTATTTTTTATTTTATTTTATTTTTTTTATTTAGAAAATACTGCGGTCACTGAAGACCAAGCAGGTGGGGAACATTACAATAAACAAATATGCAAACATCGAGAAAAAAATTAAAGGAATAATCAAAATTGCAAGAATACAAAATGGATGATACAATGAATTGAAGAAAAAATATAACAGACTATATAAAAATAAATAATAAATAATGGCGAAAATAGAGTGATGTTTTAAAGCACACAGAAAAAAAAGAATATACACATACGTACAGACAAATTCATACACATGGAAACGCGTCAACTTTTACAAGTACTGAGCGCCAACAATCCGAAAAAGTGATATTGCATGAATACAGAGTATAAACATTATATTAAGCACTAGCAGCACAGAGAAGGTGCGCTAATGTCACGGTTGAGATGCTCCGAGCAACGCTTTCTCGAAGTCATCAGATGAAATGACATCAGGTGGTAGGCTATTCCACTGAATAATTGTTCGGGGAAAGAAAGAATTTTTAAAGGTGTTAGTCCGCGTGGTGTATGGGAGCAGCATAATTGAAGTTTTTGCGCACACACACAAGGACACAGAAGAAGGGAACACAAGGACCAGCGCAGACACACAAGGACACAGAAGAAGGGAACACATACACACAAGGACACAGAAGAAGGGAACACAATGGGAGCAGGTTATGCATATGACGATGCCTAGATGCGTGAGGAGAGAATGGTTGTATGTATTTATGGGCAGGAATATTCAGCTTACCATTATAAATGGAATGCAAGAATTTCAGGCGTGCGATTCTGCGGCGATCTTCAAGCACAGGAATATCGTTGTCTTTCATTAATTTTGTCGGAGAATCAGATGATTTAAACTTAGAAAAAATAAAACGTACAGCGCGTCTTTGAACCATTTCAAGTTTTTGAATGTCTTTTTTGTAGAAAGGGTCCCAAACCACTGATGCATATTCAAGTTTAGGCAAAGTATACGCTTTGTACGCGAGCATTTTTAATTTCGGAGGGGCTTTTTTCAGTTTGTGCCTCAGAAAACCAAGCTTACGAGAAGCTGATGCGGAGACATTTGTTATATGTGCGGACCAAGAAAGTGTGTTTGTAATGGTTACTCCTAGGTATTTATATTCATTTACTTCACGTACTGGTGTTCCTTGGACGTTGTAGGTAAACGTGAATGGCTGTTTTTTTCTTGTCACACTTGAACAATGTTGTTAAGAGATGGATACATAGTTTCAATAAACTGCATTTCGACGCTGAGTGCCTTCACACCTAGCACATTACGTGTGCCCTAAGAAGTTTACTAAGCACATATTGCTCTAGTATTGATGCATAAAGACCTTCAACGTGCACTTTGGTGACGTTCAGGGTGGTAACTATAAGTGGGTGAGGGGATTCTGACACAAAACAGAACTTTTTAAATGCTTTAGCTTTTCGGGCTTTACTGGAGTATCTCTAAACCTTCATAGTGACCACCAGATGCAAAAGTAAGCCGTTTTACACAAAACACCACCCGAAAACTTTCATGGGTGTGACCCAGCTAGCGTTGCTTGGATTCGTTCAATAGTGTGTTCATAGTATAATGAAGGAATTATGACAACACCAGAAAACAACAGGTATCATCACAAAGAAAAGGCACCACGAGATGACGCCCTTGGTTGCTTAGAAGGTGCCAAGCTTTTTTCGTCATTTTATTTGCGGCATGCGCCCCTAGCAGATGCCGATCGTCCAAAAACAGCCTTCGTGACACCGGATGGGCTACATGAGTTCAACGTCATACCCTTCGGCCTCAGCAATGCGCCGGCCACATTAGTGCACTTGATGACCATGGTTTCGAGGGGGTTTTATATGGAACATGTGCTTCTGCTACCTCGACGATATCGTCGTCTTTGCACCCGATTTTGCATCACACCTTGTACGCCTGAAACATGTTCTCACGTGTCTCAAGAATTCTCATCTCCCACTGAATCTTACTAAACACCACTTCGCTGCTCGGAAGCTTACCATTCTCGGTTACGTAGTTTCAAAGAACGGCGTTCTTCCGGACCCCGCAAAACTACGCGCTGTCGCTGAATTCCCTAAACCGACGACTGTAAGACAGTTACGCTGATTCATAAGAATATGCTCCTGCTTTCGACGATTTGTGCGCAACTTTACTTCCAGAATGACTCCCTCGACCCAAATTTTAAGCAGAGCTAACGATGTCTCATCATGGCCTTCCGAGTGTGATCATGCATTTACTGCTCTTCACCGTCTCCTGACATCACCTCCTAAATGATCCCCCGGCTGTAGCTGAGATCCATACAGACGCCAGTGGTGTCAGTCTCGGTGCAGTTCTCGCTCAACGCAAGCCTGGATCCCCGGGTATGTCTTCGCCTACGCCAGCAAAAAGCTTACCAAGGCTGGGGTAAACTGCAATGTTACCGACAAAGAGTGCTTGGCCATACATTGGGTGCTTGCCAAGTTTCCGCCCATACTTATATGGCCACACGTTTGCTGTAGTTGCAGATCATTCTGCCTTCTGTTGGTTGTCATCGCTGAAGGATCTATCAGGTCACCTTGCATGTTGAGCTCTGCGACTTCAAGAACATGACATCCGCATCGTGTACCGTTCCGACCACCAACATTCGATGCTGGTGCGCTTTCACGATTACCACTGTCCACTGAGGCTGCCTCCATGTCCCCTATAATACACATGCTATCAGATCTTGACATCGACTCAACGTCATCTGCCCAGCGCTACGACCCATGAATAATTTCGCTTCTGGACATTTTATCTGAGGTACCGACACAACTAACCACTAGAGCAATGTGACGCCAGGCTTCGCATTTCTCCATACGAGTGGCTTTTGTACCGCGCAATTACTCACCAGACGGCAGGAAGTGGTTGCTCCTTATTCCCCGAAAGCTGCGCCCTAAAATCTCTGCGGCATTTCACTCTGACCCGGAAGATGCTCACGCCAGTGTCTTCAAGACCTCCGAACGTTCACGGAAGCGGTACTACTGGAGTGGGATGTTTACTTTTGTTCGGCAGTCTATGCGCGGCTGCCACGAGTGTCAGCGAAGGAAGCAACCTTCACATCCAGGAGTAGCTCCAATACAGCCGCTTGCGTGCCCCGACCACCCAATCGATCACGTCGGAACAGACCTTTATGGACCGCTGTCATTGACCGCAGCAGGTAACCGGTGGGCTATCGTTGCTGTTGATCACCTTACACGGTTCGCCGAAACCGCTACTCTTCCTACGTCGAACGCTTAGGACGTCGCAGCTTTCATCCTCAGATATTTCGTGCTACGTCATGGCTCTCCTCGCGAACTCCTCAGTGACCGGGGCCATGTATTTCTGTCCGACGTAAATTAGGCACTTCTCTACCAGTGCCATAATGTACACCGAATGAGTACTGCTTACCACGAATGGCTTGACTGAGCACTTTAATCGGACCCTGGGTAACATGGTCGCGACGCGCGTTGCGTCTGACGAAAAAAATTGGGACCTGGTACATCCGTTTGTGACCTACACGTACACCACCACTACCCAAGTCATCACAGGCTTTTCCCCATTCTTCCTTCTATACGGAGGTCAACCATCACACAAATTGACAATCTAAGTGGACCACCGCGTCCGAAGCCACTCGTCACGCCAAAGAATGCCGTCAACTAGCGAAGCACTTTACGAAGCAGCCCTGCCAGAAAGAGGCTCGCGATGAAGACCAACCTCCTGCCATGAAGTTCGCACCTGGAAAATTTATATGGCTGCATGTACCACCTCGTACACATGGTTTGTCTACCAAAGTACTTCCAAATTACCATGCATGGTTTATACTACGTGGTAGAGCGCACATCACCCGCCAATTACGCCATTGAAACGCTTACAGCACTCGGTTACTATCGTCACGTGCACACAATGTTGTTCACGTGGACCGCTTGAACCGTACTTTGACCCGCTAATTCCCACTTGTTAGATCGCCAGGGTAGCTTCAGCTTCATCTTTCTCGACGGGGCAATTATAATGAAGAAGTGAGGACAACAACGGGGAACAACAAGCATCATAACAGAGAAAGGGCACCACGAGATTGCCGCTTGAGCGCCACCGTCTTCTTCGTCTGTGGCTATCACCAAAAGTAATCTTCCACCTCGCCCCGCCCCGGTGGTCTAGTGGCTAAAGTACTCAGCTGCTGACCCGCAGGTCGCGAGTTCAAATCCCGACTGCGGCGGCTGCATTTCCGATGGAGGCGGAAATGTTGTAGGCCCATGTGCTCAGATTTGGGTGCAGGTTAAAGAACCTCAGGTGGTCAAAATTTCCGGAGCCCTCCACTACGGCGTCTCTCATAATCAAATGGTGGTTTTGGGACGTTGAACCCCACAAATCACTTAATTTTCCCCCTGTCTGTGTGACTCGCCTAATCAACCTTCTTACAATAGTATCAACTTCCAAGATGAGTACGCTTCATGAATGACGATGCCACTAAGATTGAAGCAGCAATTCAATTACACATGGCTCAAATCAGCTATTTCAGATGCCTATTAGCAAAGCAAAGCACATATATATGCCTATTACACACATACACTCACGCAAATATATATATATATATGTATATATATATATATTTGTATATATATATATATATATATATATATATATATATATATATAAGAAGACAGAAAAGTGGATGAAGAAATTGCCAGCTGTGAGCAGCTGGCAATTCCTGCTCACAGCTGGCAATTTCTTCATCCACTTTTCTGTCTTCTTTCTTCTTATTTACATTCCATTGGTTCTAATAACTTCCCCTGTACATTCCTTGGCATTACTGTCTGTTATATCTCATTAATATTGTGTTAAAACACGAAAATACGAGCCCTTAGGTATACACTTCTCTCCTTTATTTTCATTGAACGAAGGTCTCGTACTGGCAGACTTGGTGTGTTTAGGTTGTTTAAGAGGGACAATTAATCAGCTGCCCGCTCATAATAAGTTCACGTGCTACGTGACGCCAAACATGCGAATAAGAGTGTTTTCACACTCGTTGTTTGGCCTATAGATGGCGCTGACTGTCACTCCTACTTCTAAATTCACATATAAACCCCAAAAAGTGGATGGAGGGACGGCCGCTGTGATAGCTCAGTGGTTAGAGCATCGAACGCGTTATTCGAAGGTCGCAGGTTTGTTTCCTGCTCACAGCTGGCAATTTCTTCATCCACTTTTCTGTCTTCTTTCTTCTTATTTACATTCCATTGGTTCTAATAACTTCCCCTGTACATTCCTTGGCAATACTGTCTGTTATATCTCATTATTATTGTGTTAAAACACGGAAATACGAGCCCTTAGGTATACACTTCTCTCCTTTATTTTCATATATATATAAATATATATCATGATGGTTATTGACAGATGAGAAAGACGATGTCCAATGAATTCTTACACTAATTTCCCCCATCGATGGAAGCGGCCAGCCTGGCCGCGAATTATGCTGTGGTACGCATACTATACGGCTTGAGACACAAAACGTGCACAATCTCTGTCCCGCGGCAGCGTTTTTCAGTGGGGGCATGAGCAGGTGTGACCGGTAGTCCACCGGTGAGGTCTGTTCGACAACGTTGTAGGGGCCAAGATAGCGTGGCTCAAGCTTGTCCTACAAGCCAGGCGTTCGCGCAGGAGTCCGCAGAAGTACATCGTCGCCAGGGCGGTAGCGAACGACGTGGTGAGTAGCATCGTAACGATGTTTGCGATCTTCTTGGCTAGCTTCGGTGTTTACACGGGCAAGACGATGGCATTGAGCAACACGGGACAGAAACTGGTCGCAAACGACTGGTCAAGAGTTGACGGGGCCAGAAAAAATGAAACGTTGAGTGATGATGTCGATTGGCGTCCGTATACTAGGAAAAAGGGAGAATAGCCTGTGGTTCGTTGAACTGACGTATTATATGCATACGTGACAAAAGGAAGTATGGAATCCCAATTGCGATGGTCCGGTTGGATATACATGGACAGCATGTCACACAGCTTGCGATGAAATATTTCCGTTAAGCCATTGGTTTGTGGGTGATAACTAGATGTTGTTTTATGAACTGTTTTTGACGCTTGAAGAACTTCACTGACCGTGCTTGAAAGAAATCCCTTGCCCCGGTCATTCAAAAGAACACGAGGGGCTCCTTGACGTAGATAAATAACATTCAAGAAGAAAGTTGTTACTTCCGAAGCAGTTCCAGAAGTGATCGAGGCCGTCTCAGCGTACCGGGTCAAGTGATAAACCGTGGTGACGATCTATTTCTTGCCGTCTGATGTAGTTGGGAGGGGCCCGAATAGGTTAATTCCCACGACAGAGAACGGCTCTGATGGACAAAAAAGTGGTTGTAGGGTCCCGACTGGAGCAGTAGTGGGCAGCTTACGGTGTTGGCAAAGTCCGCACGAGGCAATATATTTAGCTACCGTGATGGAAAGACCTGGCCAGAAGAACCGACTGCGGATGCACTCGTATGTTTTGTAGTAACCCAAGTGTCCTGACGTCGGGTAGTCGTGGGAAGCGCGCATAACTTTAGTGCATAGTGCGCGTGGTACGACGGCAACCCATTGGTGGCCTTCCGGGTGAAAAATGTATCAATATAGCACATCGTGCTCCATTTTGAATAGTCGGAGTTGTTTCCGGAGCTTGGTATTTGGGGAAGATAAAGCGCCGGTAAGCCGACCGATAATGTTAGTGCAATAAGAATCGGCTCGCTGGTGAGTGGTAAGTACTGACGGACAGGTGGATGAAAGTAGAGAAGAAATGGATCATATCGACGAGGCGTCCTCCGTATAGCCAATTTGACAAGGGGATGTAACGTGCGCTGAAGACTGCGGCAAAGGGCATCGCGACAAAGCGTCGGCATCTTGGTGTTGTCTTGCAGTCTTGTAGATGACGTCAAAGTTATATGATTGTAATCGGAGAATCCAGCGGCCAAGTCGACCCGACAAGTATTATTGTGAACAACCAGCAAAGAGCATGGTGGTCTGTCACAGCAGTAAAATGTCGACCATGTAGATACGGATGAAATTTTAGGAAGGACCAGACAACAGCCAAGCACTCTTGTTCGGTTATCGAGTACCTCTTCTCTGCAGAGGTCAGAGTGCGGCTTGCATACTCGACAACTTTTTCGCGAAAGGCATGGTCGCACTGGAGGAGTACGGCGCCGATTCTTTGTACACTAGCGTCAGTGTGTAATATCGTAGGTGCCTTGCCATCGAAATAACAAAGCACCGGTGTTGAGTCAGAGCCTGCTTGAGTTCTCTTAATGAGGCTTCGCATTGATCATTCCAATCAAAGGAACCGGTACTAGCAAGGAGCTTGTGGAGAGGAGCGGTAATAGTGGCAGAGTTGCAAATGAAGCGGCGAAAGTATGATGCGAGTCCAAGGAAACCGTGCAGTTTTTTGGAACGAAAGAGTCGCGGAAAGTTGAGGACTGTGGAAATTTTGTCCGGATCGGGCTGGATGCTAGGTTTACTAAGGAGATGTCTTTGAACATTTATAGCTGTGTTGCCGAAATGACACTTCTTTGTGTTTAGTTGAAGTCCAGAATTGGATAAACATGAGAGGACTGGATCTAGGCGTTGCAGATGATCAGCAAAAGTGGAAGAAAACACGACGATATCATTGAGGTAGCATAGACAAGTTTTCCACTTGAGGCCACGAAGTACAGTGACCATCATCCTTTCATATGTTACTGGAGCATTACATAGGCCGAATGGCATTACGTTAAACTCGTAAAGACCGTCCGGCGTAGAAAAGGCGGTCTTTTCTTTGTCTGCTTCGTTTATTGGTATTTGCCAATACCCAGACCAAAGGTCAAGGGTGGAGAAGTATTGGGCGCCTTGCAATGAATCAAGTGCATCATCTATACGGGGCATCGGATACACATCCTATCGGGTAATCTTGTTGAGCGCGTGGTAATCAACACAAAATCGTACCGATTCATTCTTCTTTTGTAGCAACATAACGGGTGATGACCAAGAACTGGTAGAGGGTCGTGTGATGTTTTTTTAGGATATCAGTCACATTCTCCTCGATGATTTTGCACTCGGTCAAGGAGACTCGGTAGGGACGACGGTGTACAACAGTCTAACCTTCAGTGTCGATGCGATGATGCGCAACTGTGGTCTGTCCTAGGGCCGAATCATTGGCGTCGAAAGAGGCCTGGTGTTTCGTTAGCAAATTTAGCAACGCCTCAGGTTGAGAAGCAGAGAGGTCAGGATTTATCCCGGGAGGAAAGGAGGAGGAAGTAACAGACTGGGCTTGTTGTGGCTGAGCTCTCAAGGCGTCAAGAGAGACCAAAGATACCGGTTGGGTATCCACATAGCACGACACTGCAGAACCTTGGGGTAGGAGGACATACTCCGAGGTAGGGTTCCGGCCCAGGATTATCGCAGCGCTGTCGTTGAAGCGCACCAGGCTGGAGGGGACTACAACGCCGCGAGCTAAACAGTGGCTGGAAGGGGTGATAAGGACGTCATCATCGGCAATACTCGGAGAAATGGTGGCGATGAGTTGCTCCTGACCCTGGAGCAGTATGGTATTGGAAGCTGTGAAAAAAACGCAATGGTTTTTCGTCTACGCGCTCGCTGCAGTGATCGGACTCGGCCATCTCGACTACACGTTTACGGCAAGAAATTAATGCAGATGCGGATGAGAGAAAGTTCTAACCTAAAAGTAGTTCATGAGCACATGAAATCAAGACAGCGAAGGTGATGTTATGACGAATACCATCAATGAAGACAAGCGCTGTACATTCGCCTGATGGTCTAATTATTGCTCCATTGGCCCCAATCAAAGATTATCCAAGGTAGGGTGTCTTCACTTTCCGCAATCGAGAACACAAGTCGGCGCGCATCACTGAAATTGTTGCTCCCGTGTCAAACAAAGCCAACACCCGCACATCTTGCACAGTCACCAGTAACATGTTTGACGGTAGTTCAGGAGGACTTGGGTAATTTCGCCGCGATACAGTTTTCCCTCCAAAACCTGCACTGTTTAGTTTTCCGATCGCTGGGCAGACAGTTGAGAGACAGGTCGAAGTGGTGAAACAGAGTGTTGGAGTGGCGAAGGGGAGCGTGGTAGGGAGGCACGTGTATTGTTTTTCGTGTCGGAAATGTGCACAGGAGACGGGTATCGGTGGTAGGAAGAACTGTCGGCATAGCGATAGTAACGTCAAGTACATGTGTCGTCCCGTTAAAAAGCGGCATAACCACGACGTTCATCTTTCTGTCGATGCCGACAGACCCGGGAAATGTATCCTCGAATTCCACAGTAGTATCAAATAGGCCGTGGGGCCCACCAGGAAAAATGGTAGGTAGGGTTCGATGGACGGGCGATTAGAGGTGCGAGATGTTCGTGATCAGGCACATGTGGTGGTACTTCAGACGGCAAGGGTTGCATTGAAGCGATCTGTGCATACGAAGCGAGTTGTGGGCATGGTGGAGCACGGTGGGTGCTTTGAAACGCTGACATTTCATCCCTAATAATGTCACGCAGATCGCTAGAAGCGGGTTGAGCGGGAACGTTGTTAGAAGAAGGTAAACTGTAAACTTGCAGTTCCTCACGAATTATGGCTTGAATGATGGATCGGAGCTACATACTGTTCTCCAGGGGGTTCTCAGAGAAGCCGGGTCGCAGGCGGATTGATTGCTAGGTATCAAGCCGCTGGCATATACAGACGACGTCGGAAACCATTGTAGGGTTGTGCGCGACGATGGCGTTGAAAGCGGTAGGTCCGATACCCTTCAGAAGGTGCCGGACACGATCACCTTCTGGCATGGTGTCGTCGATACGGCGGCAAAGTGCAAGTACATCCTCAATATAGGAAGTGTACAACTCACCGCAATGTTGAACGCGTTCTACCAGTTTCTTCCGAGTAATTTCTGAACGGACAGTTGGTGTGCCGAAAATGCGTCGGAGCTGGTCTTTGAAGGAAGGCGAATCGCGGAAGTCGCTCTCATGGTTTAGGAACCACGTTTTGGCAACCTGAGAGACCAAAAATTGAACGCGTGCTAATTTCGATGCCTCGTTACAGTTGTTGTAGACCCCTACGCGGTCATAGTTGTCGAGCCAGTCTTCAACATCTTCACCAGGCAGACCGGAGAAGATTGGAGGCTCCCGAGGGGCGTTGTTGACCGGGCTAGGGTTGGCGGCGGGTGGTTGCGCCGGCGGGTGGTTCGGTCGGGCTTCCTCTTGCGCCATGGTGCTATGCTGGCGTAAGCGACGTCCCGAACAGAGCTCTAAGAGCTGGCTTTGGATGGAGAGAGGTCGAAGAGATCAGGAAGCACCTTCCACCACTTGAAGTACGACGGTTCAGCTGACACTTTATTCAAGCAACAGCAAGATGGCGCGGATGATGAAGAGGAACAGTACGAATACTGATGATGGTTATTGACAGATGAGGAAGATGATGTCCAATGATTTCTTACAATATATATATATATATATATATATATATATATATATATATATATATATATATATATATATATATATATATATATATATATATATATATATATATATTGTGAGACCGTTTGTCTGAGGGTGGTAGCTTGAAGCTGTCCTGTGAGTAGTTCCAGAAGCGCGCAGTACTTCATTTACCATCTGTGAGAAGAACACTTTGCCGCGATCACTAAGCAGTACACGAGGAACCCTATGACGTAGGATTATGGCGTGAAGAATAAAGTCTGCAACTTCCACAGCTGAGCCTGTAATAACAGAGGATGTCTCAGCGTAGCGTGTCAGATGATCAACGGTGGTCACTAACCATCGTTTGCCAGCAGATGTGACGGGGAGAGGCCCGTAAAGGTCAACACCTACAACCTCGAAAGGCATTGAAGGGCACGGAAGTGGCTTTAGAGGTCCAGCAGGTGCAGACGTGGGGAGTTTACGACGCTGGCATTGGTAGCAGGAACCGGCGTACCGAGCTACACTAGAAGAAAGGCCAGGCCAGTAATAACGACATCGAATGCGGTCAAGAGTTTTTTTTAAACCAAGATGACCAGCAGTCAAGTCGTCGTGGAAGGCTTCGAGCACCTAAAGTCGAAGAGAGCGTGGCAGTACAGGAACCCAGCGCTGACCGTCAGGGTGGTAGACGTGGCGGTAGAGAACCCCATTGTCCAGCTTAAAGTGCAGGAGTTGACGACAGAGTCGCGCGTTTGGTGGATGAGAAACTCCCGAAAGATGGTCCATCATGCGTCTGCAGTATGAATTGGACCGCTGGTGGGAGATAAATGTTGGCTCGTCGTCCGAAAATGGTTGCGTTATTGATGCGAGCGTATGAACTTTGGTAGGTGTGGCGGTTGAGTTCTCACCAACGCTCATATCGGTAGTTGGAAGCGGGCAACGAGATAAAGCATCGGCGTCTTGATGTTTTCTGCCTGACTTGTAAGTTATGTCACAGAAAGATTTCACAAAAAGATTTCACCGAACCCTTGCAGACATGATAGCCGTTTACGTCCAAACCGACCGCAAAAACTGGGATACTCTTTTACCATTCTTGACATTCGCTTACACACCGACGTTCAGCGAACAGCTTGCTACTCACCGTTTTACCTTGTGTACGGATGCACCCCGACTACCTTTCTTGACGTCTCATTTAGCAGCCATGAGAATTCATATCAGTCTTCTAGCGAAGAATACATTTCCCGCCTGGCCCAGTCTCGCCATCAGGCTCGCATCAATACTGAAGCGACACAGCATGAGCGGAAGATCATCTATGACGAATCCCACTGCGTTGTGTCTTTCCAACCGGGTGACGAGGTGCTGCTTTTGACACCTATTCGCACTCCTGGTCTTTGTGACAAATTCCAACCACGCTTCATCGGGCCATACATTCTTTTAGAACAGACTTCGCCAGTTAATTATCGTGTGACACCACTCGTCGCCCCAACAGACCGCCGCTACCGCAGCACAGAGATTGTCCACGTTTGTCGCATGAAACCTTTCACGTGACGTTCCCCGTCACTTTGACTTACGGCGGCCAGGGTGTCCGCTTCCAAGTGGGGGGAATTAGTGTGGGCATTTGTTACTTACATCGTCCTCATTCCCGCATGATCACAATCACCATCATCCGCTTGTCTCTTTGTCCTCATTGCCACTCTGGGTCATCATCATCGTCATCGTCTGTGCACTGGCTCTGCCCGTTCGTTTTGCGAGGTCTATCCTCAATTAAACGCTGTCGCAACCAAGACTACCAAGGCTTCATAATGCGACGCCAAACATGCGCATAAAACTTCATGTGACGCCAAACATGCGCATAAAAGAGGATTTTCACACTCGTCGCTTGGCCTATAGATGGCGCTGACTGTCAGTCTTACTTCTAAATTCACATATAAACCCAAAAAAGTGTATGGAGGGAAGGCCCCTGTGGTATCTCAGTCGTTTGTGCATCGAACGCGTTATTCGAAGGTTGTAGGTTCGATTCCTGCTCACGGCTGGTTATTTCTTCATCCACCTTTCTTTCTTCTTATTTACATTCTATTGGTTATAATACCTTCCCCTGGACATTCCTTGGCATTACTGTCTGCTAGATCTCATTAATATTGTGTTAAAACACTTAAAAACGAGCCCTTAGGTATACACCTCTTTCCCTTATTTCATTAATTGAGGGTCTCGTACTGGCAGACTTCGTGTCATTAGGTTGTATTCGAGGGACTATTACTCAGCTGCCCGCTCATAATAAGTTCACGTGCTACGTGACGCCAACCATGCGCATAAACGAGTGTTTTCACACTCGTTTATGCGCATGGTTGACAGTCAGCGCCATCTATAGATGGCGCTGTATAGATGGCGCTGACTGTCACTCCAAGTAGGAGTGACAGTCAGCGCCATCTATAGGCCAAACGAGTGTTTCACGCTCGTTTGGCCTATAGATGGCGCTGACTGTCACTCCTACTTCTAAATTCCCATATAAACCCAAAAATGTGAATGGAGGGATGGCCGCTGTGGTAGCTCAGTGGTTAGAGCATCGAACGCGTTATTCGAAGGTCGTAGGTTCGATTCCTGCTCACGGCTGGTTATTTTTTCATCCACTTTTTTCCTTCTTATATAGAGTCCATTGGTTTTAATAACTTCCCCTCTGCATTCCTTGGCGTTACTGTCAGTTAGATCTCATGAATATTGTGTTAAAACACGGAAAAGCGAGCCTTTAGGTATACACCTCTTTACCTTATTATATATATAAAAATTCATATATATATATATATATATATATATATATATATATATATATAAATCTATATATATATATATGAATATATATATATATATATATATATATATATATATATATATTGTGAGCGCTGATTATGTACTTCATCGGAAAGTAGTGTGAGCGCTGACTATGTACTTCATCTTCATCTGTATGACCAAGCCATTGTAGTGATCATCATCGTATGTCACGCGGGCTGGCTCTCTGGCTCGTGCGTCTGGATTAAAGAAGGATAACCTGGTTGCTGCCGTACCGGACGTGGTCTCATAAGTGGTGGAGCGTGCTTTGGTTCCCACGTCCTCCTGCTCTACCCGTCACCCCTGGAGCTCCGGTCTGGTCGACGGTTGTGCCCTCAAGCAACAGCAATGGCAGAACCCAACCCGCCCACTGCTGCAACCGCTCCTTCTCAGCCACTTAGGCTTCACTACACCGTGAGTACCTCTCATCGAGACCCTCCGGTATTTTCCGGCCTTCGCAACGAAGACGTCGAAGAATGGCTCGACAGTTATGATCGAACCAGCGTTTGTAATTATTGGGACGAGGCGCACAAACTGCGCTACGTTCCTTTTTACCTCGATGGCGTCGCTAAAACCTGGTATTACAACCACGAGAGCGACTTCTCCAATTGGTCGGCCTTCACGGGGCATCTCCGTCAGGTATTTGGCACGTCTGCAGGATGTTCAGTAGTAGCGAAACAGAAGCTCGCAACCCGCATTCAAGGGGACGACGAATCGTATACGTCCTACATTGAAGATATTCTGGCTCTCTGTCGCCGAGCACAAAATGACATGACGGAGGCCGATCGCGTCCGACATCTACTTAAAAGCATCAATTCTGTGGCCTTCAATGCTCTCGTGATTCAGAATCCGACTACCGTCCGGGACGTCATCACTACATGCCAACGCCTGGACGCGCTTCATTCCATGCGCCTTCCACACGCCTCCTGCGATGCTCGCTTTGCCAAAGAGCAAGAATTGCGGGCCCTTATCCGCACAATTGTAAGAGAAGAACTTCACGGCCTTATTCCAGGCAACCCTACCGTTGCGTCTGT
The DNA here is from genome assembly GCF_013339725.1 of Rhipicephalus microplus. NCBI lineage: Eukaryota > Metazoa > Arthropoda > Arachnida > Ixodida > Ixodidae > Rhipicephalus > Rhipicephalus microplus. The sequence continues at coordinate 10,953 of NW_023612899.1, read as the reverse complement.
CCACACACCTCCTCCCAACCTGCGAGAGATAATCAAGGGCGAACTGGTATCAATGACAAGCGCTGCACATGCCCCGTCTCCTGTGCGCTTCCCAGTGCCTTCGTACGCAGAAGTTGCATCGCGGGCCCCTGCACTAGTTCCAACCGTACCTGCGGACGTCGGATGCGACCATGTGGCTGCGATGACAACGCAAGCGCCAAGGCCACGCCACTATTCTACATGGCGTCCTCCCCGCCCCATCTGCTTCTATTGTGGCATAAGGGGTCATATATCCCGTTTCTGCCGCCGCCATCAGCAGGATGAACGACGTGGTTACTCAGCTTACGAGAGAGACTTTTCCCCGAGACTCGATGAATACGATCCCGCACCGTATCCATCCACATTCCGTCAGTCACCCTCCCCTCCACGGTCTCATGCTGGGCCTCATCCTTCTCGTTCATCTCGCCGCCGTTCTCCGTCACCGTTTCGGCGTACGTCATCACCCTTGCGTCCCGCTCCGATCTCTCGAGACTCGGAAAACTAGAACGTGCAGTTTTTGGAGGGGAAACTGCTTGTCGTCGGAACGCTACAACTCCTCCGTCTCGTCCAGCTAATTTACTGCCTGTTTCTGTGGAAGGTGTTTTTGTTGACGCCCTTATAGACACTGGAGCCGCTATTTCGGTAATTGATCGTGAATTGTGTTTTCGCCTGCGTAAAGTGCAAACTCCTTATGTCGGTCCCATGTTATGCGGTGCTAATGACAGTCCAATTCGCCCGACCGGGTTGTGCACTGCTCGTATTCTCATCGATGGAATCCGTCATCACATACAGTTGGCTGTGCTGTCTTCGTGCGCTCATCAGATAATCTTAGGCTGGGACTTCTTGTCAGCGGCGTCTGCTGTAATTTCGTGTGGTCGGCCCGTCATTCGTATTACGGACACTGAGCTTTCTTCTGCGGCCGACCTTTCGTCGCCCAACCTTGTGACAGCTGCGGATTTCCTCCTGCCTCCCGGACGAGAACGTGTCCTTACGATCAAGTCACGTGATATTCTAGATGGTGACGCTGTGGTTGCTCCTTGCCAGCGCTGCATTTTTCGAGGGATCACCATGGCATCATGTTTAGTGCGGTTCTCCCGTGGTTATGCAAGCATCACGGCCTGCAACACGACTCCAGAACCACTTCTTTTGCCTGAGGGGACCACTGTTGCCAGCATTACCGAAGAAGCACCGCTTTGTGTCGTCACTGGTTCATCTGCTTCGTCATTCTCAAAGTGTATGCCAGCGGAAGATGCATTTCCTGCTCTCAAGGCCACTTTGTGTGAACATCTCAACCCAACGCAAACGGATGCCTTGCTAGCGTTATTAATGAAGCACAGAACTTGCTTTGACGTTTGTTCGGAAGGTCTGGGTCAAACAACAGTGACCACCCATCGTATTGACACCGACGGATCCCGTGCGATTCGCCGCCGCCCTTACCGTGTGTCGGCTTCTGAGCGCAAGCTTATAGAAGAACAAGTCAACGACATGCTCGCGCGCAACGTCATCAGGCCTTCGACAAGCGCATGGTCTTCTCCTGTCGTACTAGTGAAAAAAAAGGATGGCTCGGTACGGTTTTGCATTGATTACAGATCACTAAACAAAATCACTCGTAAGGACGTCTACCCAATGCCTCGCATTGACGACGCTCTTGATACTTTACAAGGTGCCGAGTACTTTTCAAGTCTCGACTTGCGCTCTGGTTATTGGCAGATTGCAATGCACGAGTCTGATAAAGAGAAGACTGCGTTTGCTACGCCAGATGGGCTCTTTGAATTCAATGTAATGCCTTTCGGCCTGTGCAATGCCCCAGCCACATTCGAACGGATGATAGACACGGTACTGCGGGGATTAAAATGGAAGACCTGCCTTTGCTACCTGGACGACATTGTCATTTTTTCATCGAGCTTCTCACAGCACCTGGAACGGCTAGACGAAGTCCTCACGTGTTTAGCTAAGTCCGGTCTCCAGGTCAACACTAAGAAGTGTCGCTTTGCCAGTCACAGCATCAAGGTATTAGGTCACGTCGTCAGTAAACATGGCGTTGAGCCCGATCCCGACAAGGTTGCCGCGGTACTGCACTTTCCTACACCAACCACACAGAAAGACCTCCGCAGCTTCCTTGGCTTAGCGTCGTGTTTCCGCCGCTTTGTACGTGATTTCGCTACTATTGCGGCTCCTCTGCACAAACTTCTGACCACGAGCGCACCCTTTGTCTGGTCGGATGACTGCGAAGCCGCTTTTCACACCCTCAAGCGATGCCTCACATCACGGCCAGTGCTTCGCCATTTCGACCCTGCAGCACCTACTGTGCTACACACTGACGCAAGTGGACTTGGCATCGGTGCTGTCCTTCTTCAGCGGAACCACGCTTCCGAAGAACAAGTCGTGGCCTACGCGAGCCGTACTCTGTCACCTGCTGAGCGAAACTACAGCATCACTGAGCAAGAATGTCTCGCCATCGTGTGGTCCATACAAAAGTTCCGTCCTTACTTATACGGCCGGCATTTCACAATAGTGACTGACCATCATGCTCTGTGTTGGTTATCGTCTCTCAAAAATTTGTCGGGACGCCTTGGCCGTTGGGTACTACGATTGCAAGAGTATGACTACAGCGTCACATATAGGTCGGGCCGAGAGCACCAAGATGCCGACGCTTTGTCCCGTTGCCCGCTCTCTCAAAGCGCCGAAGTGTCACCTTCCATCTGTTCGTCACCGCCCGCCAAAGTGACCAAACAGACGGCTGCTCCTTCGAAACAGTTAGTTGCCTCGGCGGACCTTCTTTCGTCCACGGATCTCGCCTCGCTCCAACATGCCGATACCTACTGCCGCACAATCATCGATCGGCTCACTGGCTTATCGCGTGCTCCAAACAGCCGCCTAAGACGACAACTTGCCCGTTTCAAGCTTCAAGAGGGAACATTATGTCGGCAAATTTACCATCCTCTCGGTAACCAATGGGTTCCCGTCATTCCTCGCTCACTTCGTCTGGAAGTTCTACAAGCGTTTCATGACGATGCGACAGCTGGCCACTTAGGGTTCCACAAGACCTACGACCGCCTCAGGACTCGCTGCTTTTGGCCTGGCCTCTCCACTTCTGTCGCCAAGTACGTCGCTTCCTGCACGTCATGCCAGCACCGAAAACGTACCACGTCTCTTCCCGCGGGGCCACTGCAACCACTGCCGTGCCCGTCCACTCCCTTTGAATTTGTGGGCATAGACTTATACGGACCTCTTCCGCTTACGCCAGCCGGTCACCGTTGGATTGTTACTGCCGTAGACCACCTTACTCGCTACGCGGAGACGGCAGCTCTTTCATCTGGTGCTACCTCTGAAGTAGCCGATTTTTTACTTCGCGCCATTATTTTACGACATGGCGCACCGCGTGTGCTCCTTAGTGACCGTGGCAAGACATTTCTTTCACATGTCCTTGCTGAAGTCTTAAAGGCCTCTAACACCATCCACAAGACCACATCAGCGTATCACCCTGAGACTAATGGTTTGACTGAGCGTTTTCACCGAACTTTGTCCGACATGATCTCTATGTACGTGCGACCAGATCACAAAAACTGGGACACAATACTTCCTTTTGTCACGTTCGCATATAACACTGCCATACAGCGTACAACGAATTTCAGCCCTTTTTTTCTCGTGTATGGCCGTGTACCGACTTTTGTTCTGGACACCACATTTTTGTCCACATCTTCCAATCCATCTTCATCTCTCCCGGAAGAGTTCGCCGCTCGCGTCGCCCGCTGCCGTGAAATCGCCCGTGCCAACACTGCTACCATTCAGGACAAGAGAAAAAACGACCTTGATGCGAAGCGTCGAGTTGTTGTGTTCCGCCCAGGCGACGAAGTCCTTTTGTGGACACCTGTTCGTGTACCTGGGCTCTGCGAAAAATTCCTTCACCGGTATCTCGGTCCATACACCGTCGTGGAACGAACATCTGAAGTCAACTATCGCGTTGCTCCTGTCAACGCGGCTTCTGATCGTCGTCGCCGCCACACCGAGATCGCCCACGTCTCTCGACTGAAACGATATATTCGGCGTCCCAACCCTTTCTAACTTGCTGCCCTCTTTCGCGAAGGGGGGAAAATAGTGTGAGCGCTGATTATGTACTTCATCGGAAAATAGTGTGAGCGCTGACTATGTACTTCATCTTCATCTGTATGACCAAGCCATTGTAGTGATCATCATCGTATGTCACGCGGGCTGGCTCTCTGGCTCGTGCGTCTGGATTAAAGAAGGATAACCTGGTTGCTGCCGTACCGGACGTGGTCTCATAACATATATATATATTTATACTGCCACTCGCTGCTGTGAGCCGTCAAGCCTTTGCCAGCCTAACAGGGCGAAGAGAACGAAGAAGTAGTGTTTGCTAGCGCTTCGTTTGAAGATACACGCTCGTGTCTTTCTGCCGCACTGTTCCTGTCTTGTCTCTACGGCATTTGTTGCGTTGATTGATTGATTTGTGGGGTTTAACGTCCCAAAACCACGATATGATTATGAGAGACGCCGTAGTGAAGGGCTCCGGAAATTTTGACCACCTGGGGAATTTGTTGCGTGACAAGCTGGTGGACGTGCTGAGTAATCTATGCTCCGTACCCCTTTACATAGCAAGAACTCAAGCGGCATACGGGTGGTCACTCCTGGGCACCGCACCAGCAGAAGAATCCGAGGGCAATCCCCTGAGTCTGGACTGCTCGCAAACCACATGGCACCTCCGACCAGCCCTGCCGACACCAACCAAATTGTTACGAACGGCACAACGCCGCTTCATTGCACTTTACTCACACCGCGAATGCCAAATCCCTGTATGGCACTGCACATGAGGATGTCGAAGATTGGCTTGTTCACTATGAGTTCATTGCTGTGCACAGCGATCGAGTGGGACGATGCAGACAAACTGCGGCATGACTATTTCAGTCTTTTGGACGGCGCACGTGTATGGTATGAGAACTTGGCAGGTTTTCTTACGTCTTGAGAAGACTTCAAAGGCCGACGTTTGGGGACATATGCAGCCCTCACCGTCGGAATAGAGCTGAGCGCGATCTGCAGTCCCACATACAAATGCCGAATGAAGGGGTTGCGACGTATGTTGAGGACTTGGCGCGTCTTTTTCACCGAGCTGACCCCGGTATGCAAGAAGAAAAGAAGATACGGTATCACATGCGCGAGGTGAAAGAGCAGCTTTTCGGTGGGCTTGTGCGCAGTTCACCCAAGACTGTGTCAAAATTTTGCATAGAAGCCGTCACGATCAAAAGTACCCTTAAGCACCGGGCCCCACCATAAGAATGGCACGGCACGTCAACGCTTTAACTATGGACTACATGAGAGCTTTCAGTGGCCAAATGAATTTCTTTCGAGAGCTCATACGTTCAGTCACCTGCAAAGAACTCCAGAGGCTGTCAGTGCCCTCGCAGCCCACTATCTCCCCGTTGTCCAGCATTGTCCGAGATGAAGTCCTGCATGCCTTAAGAGAACCACATTTCATGGGGGATTATCGACCACAGTGACTTCGCCCGCTTTTAGTATGCTCAAGCTTTGCAGCCACGTGTTACACCTGCCATTCCGCATCACTCTGGGGCCTCAGCCATTCTGCAGATGGTCCAAGCGGTGCCATATTAGAGCACATTTCACCTGATCTCGCGGAATTCAAACGTCTCGCCTGCGCAAGATCGACGTCCTCTGTGCTTCCGCTGTGGCGAAGCTGGGCATTTGTACCGTCAGTGTTCTTAGCGACAACTTGGACTACGCGAACTTTCGACGAACTCACCGCCACCCAGGTTTCGTCAGCGGCTCCTGAAAGTGAAGAGTATGTGGCTCAGCAGCGTGAATCTTCGTCATTCTTGCACCAGTCACTTTCCCTGTCACCACGGCAGTTTTCTTCCAGTCACCGTACCTATTCGAGCGTGGCGCAGGGTCGGTCACCCAGTACACGCCGAGAAAACTGACCGCAGCGACCTTCGGGGGTGAGGCTGCTCATACTCGACAAGCTCAAGCCCCGCCACGGTGGTCTAGTGGATAAGGTACTCGGCTGCTCGGTACTCGCGGGATCAAATCCCAGCTGTGGCGGCTGCATTTCCAATGAAGGCGTAAGTGTTGTAGGCCCGTGTACTCAGATTTGGGTGCACGTTAAAGAACCCCAGGTGGTCAAAATTTCCGGAGTCCTCCACTATGGCGTCTCTCATATTCAAATAGTGGTTTTGGGACGTCAAACCCCACAAATCAATGAAATCAAACCGACAAGCTCAAGGCCTCCTACCAACGCTTCCGCGAACTGATGATTCCCCGACTATGACGACACCGGCTGGTTCCGCAAAGATTTCATCAGACATTCCAGTGCTCGTCAACGGTCGAAAAGCCAGTTGTCTAGTTGACACGGGTGCGGATTTTTCTATATAAGAGAAAAACAGGCTGCTCCTGAAAAAAGTGACGATGCCTTGGAACCTCAGGCCAATTCGTACTGCTGGCGGGCACATCATCACGCCACTGCCCGTTTGCAAAGCACGATAACAGATTCGTGGTTCTACCTTTGTTGTTAGCTTGAGCGTTCTCCGCCAGTGTTCTCGAGACCTGATCTTTGGCATGAACTTCCTGAGGGAGCACGGTGCTATGATCCACATTCGACAACGCCTCGTCACGTTCTAAAAAAAGCGCCACATCAGAGCATAAGCCCAGCCACGATCGAGTATGCTTGCGTGTATTTGACGATGCTGTGGCGATACCACCGGGTTCAAGTGTTATGGTTTTAGTGGTGTGTGACAAATGAGCACACGCTGAAATGGTGGAGGAGAGCAATCAATTCCTAATCTTTTTTCAAGGTTTCTGCGTAGCACGAAACCTACCAGACCTCCAGGCTTGCCACTGTGAGGTTCTTCTTACAAAATTGAGCTACGAGCGCCGACACATTTTTCCTGGTACTGTCATCGCCTATACCTACCTAGTAACCAATGTGACTGAGTGTTTTGCTTCCGAGGCAACCGATAATGCCGAAGCACCTCTCTGGGGCGTCGACATATATCCAATGCTTTCTCACGAAAACAAACAAAAGCTTAACGACCTGTTGATAGAATTCCACGCCTGTTTTGCACGTTCAACGAGAATTCGTCAGACATCGGTTACAAAACATGGTATTATCACCTACGGCGACGCGCACTCTGTACGGCAACAGCCTTCCCGCATTTCACCAACCAAACAACGCGCGATTCAAAAAGCCAGTGAAGGAAATGCTTGAAGACGGTGTAATACAGCCATTAAGCAGCCAATGGTCGTCACCAGTGGTCCTTGTAAAGAAGAAGAGTCTTCGCTTTTGTGTCGATTATAGGAAGCTGAATAACGTCACAAAGAAACACGTGTACCCGTTGCCTCGAGTGAACAATTCTCTTGACAGGCTGAGGCGAGCAAAGTACTTTTTCTCAATCGACCTCAAAAGTGGATATAGGCAAATTGAAGTCTACAAACGTGACCACGAAAAAACATATTTCGTAACTCCTGACAGTCTGAATGAATTTCGAGTGCTCCCATTCGGCCTCTGTTCCTCTCCGGCAACATTCCAACGATTGATAGATACCGTTCTCGCTGAACTCAAGTGTAAAAGTTGCCTTGTCTATCAAGATGATATCGTTGTTTTTTCAAAAACGTTTGACGAGCCTCTTCGTTGCCTTTGAAGCGTTCTTAAAGCTATACCATCAGCTGACCTTACCCTCATACCTGAGAAGTGCCACTTCGGCTGCAAATGACTGAAGTTCCTGGGTCGCGTTGTGAGCACTGCAGGCGTTCGGCCCAATTCCAAGAAAACTGCCGCTGTGACTGATTTTCCAACCCTGGCAGAAAAGAGAGTCTCCAACAATTTCTTGGGCTCTGCGCATACTATCGCCGCTTTATCAAAAACTTTTCTAAGATTGCGAAGGCTCTCATTAAACTTACGTATGACAACACCCCATTTCTTTGGACTGATGAACAAGCCTCTGCAGAACTGCTTCATATATTGTATTGATCTCCTGCACTTGGTCATTACGATGAGGACGCTGACACAGACGTGCGCACGGACGCAAGCAACAATGGTCTCGGATATATCTTGGTGCAAACACAAGATGGAACCAAAAGTTTTATTGCCTATGCGAGCCGCACTCTATCACGTCCTGAGACAAGTATTTAACGTCAGGGAAGGAATGTCTCCCGGCTACATAGGCAATTACAAAGTTTAGCCCTTAACTCTTTGGGCGCCTAATTCAAGTTATGACTGATCACCACACTTTATGTTGGTTGGCTAACCTCCGAGACCCTCTCGGCCATTAGCACAATGGAGTTCTCGACTTCAGGAGTTCGATGTCACCACCGTATACTAGTCGGGTAGAAAGCGTGAAGACGCCGACACGCTACCAGGAGCACCTCTGGAATCCGACCATACAGCTGATTAAGACGACAGTGCCTTCCTGGGGACTCTCAGAGGGGCGGACCTCCTCAGTAGGCAACGAGTGGACTCCGAGTAAAGGCCCATTATCGATCATTTAGAAGGCAGCAACGCGTCTGTTTCTCGTCCACTTTCCCGTACATTGCCGTCATTTTGCTTACAACACGGCATATTATACAAGAAAAACACCGGTGTTGGCAGCAGATCTTATCTTCTGGTCATTCCTAAAGACCTTCGTGGTGACATCTTATTAGCCTGCCACGATGAGCCACCATCCGGCCATCTGGGATACTCACGGATGCTCGACCGGGTACGGCAGCTATATTTCTAGTCAAATCTCACAGCTTGGGTCAAACGCTTCGTGAAAGGATGCCGCGATTGTCAGTGTCGCAAGTCACCACCTGTAGAGCCTGCAGGCTTCCTATAACCGATCGACCCACCACGTTCCACGCCGTGGTGGTCTAGTGGCTAAGGTACTCGGCTGTTGAGCCAGAGGTCGCGGGATCAAATCCCGGCTGTGGTGGATGCATTTCCGATGGAGGCGGAAACGTTGTAGCCCCAAGTGCTCATATTTGGGTGCACGTTAATAACCCGAGGCGGTCGAAATTTCCGGAGCCCTCCGTTACAGCGTCTCGCATAATCATATGGTAGTTTTGGGACATTAAACCCCGCATATCAATAAATCAATCAACCTACCACGTCTGCCGTTTGACCAGGCTGGAATGAACTTCCTTGGACTGTTTTCTTTGTGTTTCTCCGAAAACAAGCTGATCATTGTCGCAACTGATTACTTGGCGCGTTACGCAGAGAGGAAGCCACTGCCACGTGGTACAGCATCTAAAAACGCCCAGTTTTTTATGCACCACAATGTGCTTTGTCACGACGCCCCGTCGTTTATCATCACTGACCAAGGGACAGCGTTTACAGCAAAACTTTTGGACGACATGTTCAAGCTCAGTTACATGAACCACCGTGAGACAACCGCATATAACCCCCAGAGTAACGGAATCACAGAAAGGCTAAACAAAACGCTGGGGGGCATGATTTCTATGTACGTGGATGTGCAGCATAAAACGTGGGATGAGATCTTGCCGTACGTAACCTTTGCGTACAACACCGCAACGCAGGAAACGACGAGGTTCGCACTCTTTCGTCTTTTTTGTGGTCGAGACGTGCAAACCATGCTAGACGCCGTGATTCCTTGTGACGTGGACCAGCACGAGCTGCTAACTCCTGATGTCGAGGATTACATTCAGCGTGAAGAGAAAGCACGTCAACTAGCTCCCGTGCACATACGATCGCAGCAGTGTGAAGACGCCCGAAGGTACAATATCTACCATCGGCAAGTCACCTATCAACCTGGTGACCAAGTGTGGGTTCCCGACTCCCGTTAGACGGCGAGTTCTCAGTGAGAAACTCCTGAGCAAGTACTTCGCACCCCACAAAGTATTACAGCGGTTGAACAAGGTCAGCTATGAAGTTATTGCTGACGGAGGCTCGACAACGACGCAGCGCCACTAACCACGAACAGAGATTGTGCATATCGTCCGCCTAAAGCCTTATTTTACGCGGTGATACTCGCCCTATTGAGCCCGGGCTGCAAACATTTTCTTTTTTACGCTGTCCGTTGGGTCTTGAGCAACCTGAGAACTGCGTTAATGTTTTTTTTTTCTTATGACCAACCAAACACATTTCGTTTTTTTTTTGCATCTGCATATGCCCTGTGCACAATAAGTACAGTATTTACTTTTTTTCTTTAAGGGCCTTGCTGTCGCCTTGTTTATGAGCATCAAGTCGATGCTCTAATGGGAGAGGGAATAATGCCACCTAGAGTTGTGAGCCGGCAAGCTCTAGCCAGACGAACAGGGCAAGGAGAACAAATAAGAACTGTGTGTTAGCGCTTCGTTTGAAGATACACGCTCGTGTCTGTCTGCCCCGCTGTTTCTGTCTTGCCTCTGTGCATTTGCTAGTTACGACATTCAAGTGAATCTTCGTAATTCCACATCTAGCGAAATAGGTTGTGAAAATTGCAGTCACCAAGTTCCATAACTTGCAAAGTACAAGCTGCGCTTCACACTCCAGCACTGCACAACATTTTATTTTAGGTTTTGCTGTTTTTGAAGGTCGCTTACTTTGTTTAGTGTGATTTCTAAGCTGAAATGTAAACATTGCGACCCAGATCTGTTGGGCTCGGTAGAAGATTTAGGAAGTTTAAAAAATTCTAGAGGATGCGAGGCTTCAGGAGAGTTTTGGTCACTTCCTGAAGACCTGTCTGCGTTTGTCATAGATGCTTTTTCGTGTCTTGTTTTGCCAAGGCGGCGGCTTTCCGTTTCCCACACGTTTCCGAAGCCGTGAATGTATGCTGAGGATATTGTTTATTAGAGAGTGGTTCAAGTTTGTTGGTGTGTTCAGATTGTGCAAGGATTCGCGCAAAGACCTCCTTGCGAAATTCCAGTCTGTTCCTAGAACAAAAGCGTCCTCGAAGCCGATTACATATGGTGAACTCCTCAAGGGTTCTG
>NW_023612898.1:12500-55915 GCF_013339725.1 Rhipicephalus microplus | reverse complement strand
CTGTCTGCGTTTGTCATAGATGCTTTTTCGTGTCTTGTTTTGCCAAGGCGGCGGCTTTCCGTTTCCCACACGTTTCCGAAGCCGTGAATGTATGCTGAGGATATGTTTATTAGAGAGTGGTTCAAGTTTGTTGGTGTGTTCAGATTGTGCAAGGATTCGCGCAAAGACCTCCTTGCGAAATTCCAGTCTGTTCCTAGAACAAAAGCGTCCTCGAAGCCGACATATGGTGAACTCCTCAAGGGTTCTGCAAGAGCACTACGTGTGGATATCGATGCCCACAACACCTTAAATCTCAACCCCAGTTATGAAATACAGAGTTTCCGTTGTACGGTTATGTTCCAAAGCATATCGGTCGAATGGGGTTCCTCCAGAAGCTACTTGAGACAAGTCATATTTGTGTAGCTCATGAACTTACTTATTAGGAAATTTAAAGCATGCCAATAAAAGGCAGTCATGAAGGTGCAGGGGCGTTATCGATATGTCTGTGAGCTGCATGTTTGAGATCCTAAGTAGGCCGACGTGCGACATGCGTTATTAGCCTTGGAGCGCTCACAAACGTGAAGTCGTCTTCGGCGTCAAAATGTTGTGATGCAAAAAGCCAACGCAATGTGAAGACGTCCTTATTACGTCACAAATTGTAAGAACTTGTGACGTTATTTTGACATCATGACATGATGTCTTCACGACAATTGGACATGAGTTCTCGGGCGGAAATTCGTACCATTATTCTCGCACTCGTCTCGGCATTCATTGCTACTCGCGTTCTCTTGCTATATAAAGCTGTCTCAAAATTGTCGCACGGCCCTTTAAACGGTCGTCAGTGGAGCGCTGCCGCAATCATTGAACACAGATACGTAATACGTTCCTACAATACACAATTGAGCTTATTTGCTGACAGTTGTTAGCTTTTACAGTCTAATAACACTTTTCAGAACCTCCAGATATTCCGTTAACTTCATGATAGACTGTACAAGAGTTAGAAACTAACATCTTATCAGTGGTACACTCTTTAAGTAGGTCATAAGTGTGGAAAGCGGATAGGCAAGAACACTTTATTGAAGAACATGGAGGCGAGATCGGCAGTGCAAACGTTTGTTTTTCACTACACTGAATCGTGCCAAGTTGACACGGTAATGTTCTCACCCAACTAGCAACGCGACTTTGACTTATTGCCAGTACATCACTTCCGATACCTACGTTGTTCTTAAAATCGGTTACACAACAGTGCAGGCAACGTCTATCTCTTGTTGCGTTCAACGCCAGGTGATTTCTCGTACCGAAAAATGCGCCTGAAGAACAGCGCACGCTGTTGTTAGTTCTAAGGCGTTATTATGAATTTGGAAATTTTGAATCTATCAAAGCTACAGACCTACCTGGTACCGCTTCTGCTTCACGAGCACGGCAAGCCCGATGCGAATGGCGACGCTGAACCACATGCGGTAGACGAGGTTTGGCGCCTCCGGGAGCTGCTCGACCAGCGTTGTCATCTCCTCCATAGGGATGCAGCACATTTCGACGTCCGTCTCGCACGCACACTGGCACACCGACGGCCTCGACGTCAGGAAGCCCAACAGGCCGAGACTGTCGGGCGCCACGAGGTAGTCCTGGAAGGCTCCTTCGCAGAAGTAGAAGCGCGTAGAGTCCGAGTTGGCGAGCTGCACGGGGTTCGCCCAGGGCTCCTCGTTGCAGCCGCTCACCCGGACGATACCCGAGCAGATGATGAAGACACAGTCGTGCATGTTGTTCTTTTCCACCAGTAGCTCACCTTCCTTCAGATATTGGTAGAAGCAATTGAGCAGCTGCGGCACGACGTCGCGCGAGAGCCACGGCACGCTGAGCATCGTGTTGAATGCTGTGTTGCCCACGGTCACGTTGGCGGATCACCTCGTGCTCAGCTGTGACGTAGGCCCAGCTAAGGTCATACGCGTAGAACAGTTTTCGGTTCAGCAGCCCATCCAGCATGTCCCATATCCACAGGAATAGCACGACGCGTTTCTGCAGCGTCTTCATGATCCGACACTAGATTACTGTGATGAAGCTTATCTGCAGGACGCTGGTGTAAGTGGCGTCAGGCTTGGTGCCGCTGCTCACGGAGGTCATGCTGATTAGGAAGAACTCGATCACGACCAGGAAGTACATGATAACATCAAGCTGCTTCCAAATATTCTTGCCCATGCGCAGCATGCCAAGGGTGTACACCAGGATGACCATCTCTATCGAGTAGAGCAGAATGTAAGCTGCTTGCACTGACGTGGTGATCGACAGGAGTAGCTCGTACTGGGACGTATCCGAGCGCTTTTTGATTGTAAACAAAGCCAGGCCACTGAGCAGCAAGACGAAGCCCAAAGCAACGAATCCGACTAGCACATGGTACCAGCCTTCCTTGAGCATGGCTGATAGGAGGCTAACGTGCTCTATGCCCTCTTCGTCATCTTCCGTACGTGAGCGGGTGGAACGTCTTGATTTGTATTGGCACTTCTCGATGGCTTCCTTACCTGCGAATCATTGCACCAAGTCCTTAAGCCCATAGATCCAACCGGGGACGGTAACGAAAGGCTTCATCATGGTGTAATCCAGGCAGACTTCCTTCTCCATAGCATACTGCAGGGCGGCCAGTATCTTGCTCTTAGTTTTGCTGTGAATCATGCCATCCTCGCATTGCTTGTTGCAACAAACCTTCTGAAGCCGAAGGATGGAACAGCTGGCCTTCCTTGCAGTAGCATTCCTGTAGGCGAGTGCCGGCAAGTATGTGTCCGTCTGCTCAGCGTGGTCGTCTTCGTCAACGTCTTCATAAGGGTTTTCGATACACGTGTGCATCTGAACCCACTTCCAGTCGGCACCCGAGAACTTCTTGTCTCGTCGCTGAAAGTTAGTTGATGAACTCGCTGTGTTTCGAAGCGTGATTATGACCATGTTCATGTTGGCCCTTTCCACGTCCGTCAATGCCAGCAGCCCGAGCATCGACATTAGCTTTGGCAGTGTAGTGGTATTCAGGACTTGCACAAGGAAGAGCGTGCCCAGACGAACAAATTGTTCCTGGAGGGCGTGCTTGAGGTTGATGGTCGGAAAAGCTCTGGTCAAGTCCAGGGCGTCATTATGGTGCCTTGGAAGTTCGCCCAGGCCACAAATCAAGCACTGCTGCCAACTCAGGCTATAACCCACTGATGCCAACAGCGGATACAAACACGATTATGGTGACAAACCGGACACCGATCTTGGCTACCTTACGCGTTGACTGGGCTCATTATCTCGTACCACGACAGAAACTCTCGCGAGTCTTGGCCTATCCGATAAGCAGACAGGAAGCTGATGACGATTTCATAGCCGTACCTGATGAGCATCCAGAACTTTCTGATCGATATCGGATTGTACACAGTGGCATCTGCATGGAGCTAGCGTGCTGAGACCCACTCGAGAGGATGGTGCTGATGCCAGCACCGTGCATAAACTGCTCGGCGAAGGCCCACTGTTGCTATATCACTGATAGCACTCACCATGAAGGAGACAGGGAAGGTCCTTGTGCCAACGCTATCATAACCATCGCGAGTGCGTGTCCCAGCGCCCTTTGCCCACCTAACGGCCCGATGAACAGCGTAGACGTGACTGTCCTCAGGAAAGCGTAAATAGTCAACTTCTCCGGCAGCGTGCTGAACCGGTAGGCCATCCAGAGAACGGTGGCTCCGATGAGCGGATCTCCCATGATGATGGTCCGAGTATGTGCGAGCGGGCAGACGACAGCGCGTTCATGTCAGACACGAACATAAGCTCTGGACAGCAGTGAGCAAGCTGATGAGCACCGTCTCGGCCAGGTGCTCTTTTTCGGCTTCGCGCATACCCGACATGTACAGCATGAAGAGCATGGTGCTCAAGAGCATACCACCGAATCCGAGCAGCACGTACTGCCAGAAGCACTGCCTGAACAGGTGGCTGCGCAGGTTGATCGAGCCGGTAAACGTGAGCACGGGCAGGTAGAGGAACAACAGCTCGCGGATTTGCTGGTCAGTAACCGGAAGGACTTTCTCTTCGACGTCGTAGCCGCTGACAAGGCGGCCTGCGCCAAAGCCCAGCGCCACAACCACGGCAACGACGGGTATGTTGAAGAAGCGTCGCAGCGCGCGACACACGCCGGCTACGATGGCCACAAGCAGGAGGATGATCACGCTCACCTGCCTGTCGCGCAGGTTGAACTCGACCGTCGCCTTGCTTGCCAATCAGCGAATTCATCTCTGCACATCTGCGTCTGTAGACTGGCTACGACCAAGAATGAGGCCTGGAGATCGCGATGAAGCCTCCGCTGTGAACCGTGCTCGCGTGACCCGTGCGTCCGAGGGTGTCTTCTTCATTCTCTGCCATGTCGTGTACTGACATATAACAGGATGCTGGACTCCCCGCATCTCCATTATGTCTCTTTTGCAAAGGAATCAGAATCAATACATCATTTCTTTTTATCCTGTCAACGTATGCTTATCAATGGAAAGATACCTGGTCGAACCGATTGAGAAGCTAGGTTTAAAAATAAACGTGGAAGTAATTTTATCTTTCGGAGGATTACATTAGGTTCTAGCCACAGGGGGTTTACTCTGCCGTGCGTGCGTCATAGTGGCAAGAAATGATTACCTTGTTAGTCTATTGTTATTATTATTTACCGCTACGAGACTACCTGAGTGTGAATGCCTGACTTATAACTAAGACGCTTGATGATCCTGCCGCCCGGTTCTTGCCGATCCCACATTGGGGCGAGTGCCAGCAAGCTGAAGGCGCATATCAGCATATCATCATACCTTCTGTGTTGCTTTTGCTGGCTAACTGTGTACAGACTCTTTCAAAGCCGTATTTTTTGTTCGGGCATCTACAAGGCCTGAGTTTTGTCCTACAAAAATAATATTTGTGCTTTTAATGAGGACCCACGACACTTAATAGTAGTGGAAATAGTAAAATACTTGTCATTCAAAAGCTGATGTCTCTGAATTCTCAGATGAAAGAAGAATATATCAAGGAAGGATTAGAAATATTATCGAGTACAAATAAAAAAAGCGGACAGCGTTATTAAAGTTAAAGGAAAACCGAAGCGCCCGCCAACATGAACTCGTTGAGAGAGTGATAGTTATTCGCCTGGACACACACCTTACCAACCATTATCAGTGGGGCTAAATTTATTCTAATCGGTAGTATAATGCTGGAATAAACCTTGCGCATACAAACCTCAAGTTGTATAAAAGCTAGTAGTTTATTTTTGTGCGCCCATTCGCTCTGCTCCACCTCCGATTCACGGTTATTCAGCTTGAATCATGCATCTCGGGCTCACTAATTATTTGCAAAAGTATAAATGGAAAATAACAGGCAGGGTTAGAAACCTTCAGGCTGATCTTTTTCAGCAACGTGCGAGATGAGTACTCTTTCAGCTGGTAAAAAAAATCCGGGAAATTGTATGAAAAAATCGCAGCATATCATGGAGTGATTGATGATGAGTGAGGCGAAGCGTCCGTCAGTCCGTCTTTGCTTCCATCTGCTGTTCGTTCTTGGTTCCGTCCATTAGTGCGTTCATTTTGCATTAGGTCCGTCTTTTCTTGCGTCCATGCGTGCGTTCATCCGTCCGTCTGTGCCTCCATGCTGCCAGCCGTCCATCGTCCGTCCATCGTCAGCCCGTCTGCTTGCTGTCGGTCGTCCATGCATCCGTCCATTCGTTCATCTAGTAAACACTCTAAGTACCACCATCTCGCAATTTTCATCGCGATCGTAGTCGCGCGATCGCCTCTCTACTTCCGTGGTGGAACATACCCACCCATCTATCCCCTATGGCAAATACCACTCTCTCAGGTATGCGCCACCGGTGGTTACGCACAACAAACGGGGGACACACAAACCACGCCATAAGGGGCTTCGCCCCTGAAAAAGTCGTTCATATACCCATTTGGTAGTCGGTGTCACGCGGAGCATTGGACAAGTATAGGCCTTTTCTCGCCATCTTTCTTCTTCATTCCCCCTCCTCTTTGAGCAGGGTGGCGAACCGAATGCTACAGTCCTGATTGACATCCCTCCTTTTCTCCAATCTATTCTCTCTCTCTCTCCCTAGGGAATTGTGCAGTATTTTTACTTTTCGAGTTAAGTTTGTGAGTTTGACGGACTTCTTCGTGCATTTTGAATGGCCATGCGTATGTCGAGGGCACGTGTATAGCGGGGAACTTTTTCGGAAGGGGGAGAAGTATTTGAGAAATGTGCCTTTTTGAGCAATTCGTAGCGGAACAGCGCAGAGACGAATCACAAAAAAGATCTGAACATCACGAGCCCAACTATCCCCACTCTCCATTTTGCTGCAAATATTTGAAGAAGGAACAATTTGAAGCTGAGAGAGATTCATAGGACCCTCCTGCTGTCGACTCCTCAGGCTATGAGATTGATCATTGGCTTACCAAGCACGTCGAATTTAGTGACACCCAAAGGTATCATATTATACGACGTAGCGTCGACACTCACTTTAGAAAACAGATGTCAGTTTTACCAATCTGCAGTGCATGTTACTGTGCGGTGATGCGCATATGAAAAATTGGTGGACCCTTAAGTTTCTACTTCAGGAGTTGAACGCGATAGCGATGTTCTTTGCCTTGTGCGTACTTCAAACACTTGGTGTAATCTTTCCGATTTGCTAGGCACCCACTACCTGGCCTTAAGGGGTGCAGCAAGCGTGTGTGCCTTTTTTAGTAAGAATGAGGTCATTAGGATAATTCAAGTTATTATGTCGATGGCAATTTACGTTTGTGGTTGACACCGTATTCGAGCAACTCTTGACTATATCTGCTGAGTCACAGGAGCATATACCGAGCATATGCTTTTCACATTGTGGTAAGAGTGAACATATAGCCAAAGCAGTGATCAACACTGGCGTTGACCTGACATGAGCCCAACTTATCCCAAGGGCAAAGCTCCAGGTGAAGTCGGTAGCTCCGCTCGCGGAGGCACCGGTAGGTTAAAGGCTTACATAATTACAGAAGCACTCTGGACGGAAGGGAGTCTTCCTTGAAGGCTATTGTTCGATATGCGCCAACTCCAGTCTTCTAACTGTTTACTATCTGAGGCCTTTGGTTTGGGCACGACCAGAACGTATGATCAAACAGACAGGGAGTGTGTCCGCTACTTTAACATTCTGCGGCAAGGTTCATGTAAGTTTTGTTAAGCACGAAAAGTGTGAGATGGAACGGCTTTGCCTGTTGTCCACCGCTCAAGGTAGGAGTCATTTCACTCCATTCTACGCCACTATCGCGATCTGTTTCCCAGCCAACTGATCCAAATGATAACGTAATACCGGGGTTCTGTTATGACAAACACTTTGTCAATTTGGCCTTGAGATGAAAAGTTGTGGTGGTTGAAAAAAGCGTAATCATTCTACCACTCTATCGACACCACTACAATAGCTGTCAAAGCTTATTTCATTCTTACATCAAAGCGACTCCGTGATATTGCTGTGGCGTGGCATACAAAGTACACTCGCGTGATCGCTCCTTCTTTCCCCGTTTTTGCCTGAATACAGCCTTGCTTCTTTAGCAAGAATGTCTGAGAGAGGCGCTCTCTGATGCAAGTAGCAGTTCAGTTGCGTGGTGTTTTCACATTTGAAGGGCTTTCTTCAGCCACAAAGGCACACACAAATTTAGTCACACAATTGTATATCACAAAAATAGCTAGAGTAGATGCATCGGAAAGGTGACTAAAAGAGATGGTAATTTTATGTATATCGATAGGTTCTTGTTCAGTTACAAAATTTTATGTAAATGCACAAAAAATGACCCTGAAGGAAACTGCTGCACTCCAGTGTACCTGACCAACAATAAGTACCAGGATTGCTTAGTGTGACGTCGCTCTGTGTGTATATCTGTCGACGCAATCGCACTGAAAGCCAGCGCGATCAGTTCACATCATAAGGAACCCTCTCGTTCTCTTCTTTTCTTATCTGTTCTTCTTGTTCTGACTGCTACATGTTAAAAGACATCACGTTACCCCCATAGGGCCAACGCCTCGAGCAACGCCCATCCGGAATCTTCAAGTGCCTTTTGATTCCACGTTGCTTACGGCAAAAACTGAAGCTGAGAACTGCTTTCCGCTTGGACGTATATATAGCATTGTATACGGCAACGTGTGCAACGAACATATAGTGAGAAACAGTGAGCCTGTTTACATTGACGGTGTAGATCTACAGCGCAGCACCACGCGACGCACGAGGTCGGCAAAGCGGCACTTTGTGTCGGTAGCGTGACCGAGTGGTTAAGGCGCTATTTTCGGTACCAGTTTCCTCGTAGGCGTGGGTGTGAGTCCCACCGCTGCCAGAGCAACATTCATAGCTACAACCTTGCCGTTTCATCATTACATGTAGTGCTGTACAAGCAAGCCTCAACTGGCTGAATTTTGTGCACAAAGAGAGCAACTTATTGTGAAAATAAACAAAAAAAAAAAGAATTTTTTTCAGAAAAAAATTACGTCTGATTTTTACGCCATTATATTGTTCCTAATTTCCTGCTATCTCAAAAAAAGAATAATATTTGGGTAGTTGTGAAGTAAAGATGTAACTTTGTTTGCCTAGGTATCCTGTGTTTTTTTTTCTTTTGCTTGAAGTTGTCTATCGTCTCAATTATCGCATCGCACTTCTCCAGAAGTGACAACTGGTCTCAATATTGGGTGCCCATGTTTTCGGGGACCACTGAAACACTGTCATACGTGTATAGTTTTTGCCTTTTGTTTTGCGGCAACTCCAAGAATGAGAATATTGCCGCCCGCGCATGCATGACATTCGTCGCACGCGCAAATGTCGTGCGCAAGCAGGCGTGCAGGTGTTTTACGATTTGGAAGTGACGCGAGTATGCCCCCACAGCTGAATATCTGCGGCTGCGAGTGGTTAACTGTCAAGGCGTGGAGACGAAATGAGGGTGAATGCACACTACCGGGTGCTATCATATAATATTCAGGGTTTTAATTCACAAAACGGCGATATGATTATGAAGGGACGTCGTTGTTTAGGGCTCCGCAAATATCGACCTTCTGGTGTTCTTCAAAGGGCACTAACGTCGCCCCGTTAGAGTGTACTAGAACACTATGGCGCAGTACACGAGCCTATACATTTCTGCTACATTGAAATGCGACCGCCGCGGCCGGGGTCGAACACACACGAGTGCACGTTTGAACGTCTTGGCAAAGATCCAACGCAAGAACTACAGTGTGCGTAATCTCGCCATTGTGCCTTATCAGCTTTACGAACGATACGGAGCAGGCGCTGTTTCCCTCGCGTCTTAAATATGTAATTAAAAGCTTGTCATCACTGGGCCAGCAGGCAGCAAACATTATGTTATGAAAAAGAGGAATGAGAATATTGAAAGAGGGGAAGGGAAGAAGCTTGGTGGGCAGGCAGTTTTCGTAGCCCTATTTTTGAGGAGCTGTGAACAGTACTTTTAAACATCATCTTCACTCTTCAGCTCCTTCCTACTCGGCTGCTCCTGGCCACATTGATCCCTCTTTCCAGTCATCCACGAATTCTACATTTCAAAATAACACAAAAACTTCGCAGTTTCTTTAAATCTTCCCAGGTCGCCCTTGCACAGTATTAGATGGGACAGAGCTCCGGAGCTTTTCATCACACCTGTATTTTTAATGCACACCCAGCCATAAAAACTTACGAGGGAAGGTTTTAGGGGTATTTTGAATGTTCATAGCGTATAAAAGCATTGCTTTTTCTAAATTTATTAAACTTGTTTTTCTGTCCCTACCAAACAAAATTTTATCGAGAAGAGCCATATTGTTGCCATCATAATAGACCTGTCTCTTCCCCATTTTTTCCTCTGTTTATATATTCTTCCCTCTTTCATGCTACGAGATATGACGTAACGTCAACGAAAACCTCGCAAGCATCATGTTTTTGATTGCATGCACATCTATTCACGAGAATGGAAAGCTGCCAACTGCTTTTCGCTTTAATGTCCACATCAAAAAACGTGTCCTACGAGCACCTAATCAGAAAACCAACAGAGTGCCTGTTTTCGTAGGCATTGTATACATTTTCCGCGAAGCGCCGTGGAGTCACAATAGAAGCAGCCGTACAGCACGACGTGACGGTAGCGTGGCCGAGCGGTCTAAGGCGCTGGTTTTAGGCACCAGTCTCTTCGGGGGCGTGGGTTCGAATCCCACCGCTGCCAGGATATATTTTTCTTGACGGCATTCGAGGGTTTTATCATTTATCTTAGTGCACTGAATCAACATTTGTTGGTAGCCAGTGGTATGAAAGATAGCAATCCACTACGAAGCCCAATTAAAACGATGTTTGGTAGAATATGACGTCTGGTAAGCTTTCTAGCCACACTGTTAATAAATATTAGCCATTAACTACATACTTTGATTGTGGAGTTCGCTTACTACGTTTTTCGCAGATGCCCATTACCAAAGAGAACACGCTTTTTCGCCTCCCTAACCACTTGAATCGATAATAGCTGTATAAAACTTTTCCCTCACATTACTTTTCACTAGAAATTATCAAGCTTGGCTCTTAGTGAGTTATTGATTCTCCAGGAGTCACTACTGGCTGAAGTCAGCAGTCAAATACTTTCCACTACAACGAGGATACCCACAGACGTGTAGCCGTTGCCTGAGTTGCGAACAACTTTTCACGAATGAAAGAATATTCGGCCACGCAAGATACTTGCTGCCCACACAGGCCTATGGTGGCGTAAAGCGAAATAGCTCTACAGCTGCACCTGCACATGCGAGTGGTAAATAGACGTCCGGTCACGAAAAGCGCATGCACAACACGCAAGTGCTTCTTTATTTTTTCGGCCAGGAACCAACGTAGGAATCTGTGGTGTCTATGTAATCTCGCCATTATAACCTATCATTAAGCAGACGCACGTTTGCGATAGAGGGTACTTACTTATCTTAACCGAAGAAGGTGCTTAGACAAATACGAATGAAAGAGAAAAAAAGACAATGCTGATGCTGGCTTTTCGCTTCATCGTTGTTGAAAAAAAAAGAAATTTAATGTTTTTTATGAAGCACGTGGTATCGTTCTCGACCAAGACAAGAAAACTGGAATAACGTTTAATTGCGCAACACCTTGACAGGGGCTCATGCGACGGAGGTTTATAAACAGCCATATTAGAGTTATAAATGACATGAAAACACAGCTGAATCGCAGCGGTATTTTCTGTTGTAATGAAAAAATAATATCTCACACACGGCCAGCGGTGCAACCAGCAAATGCACACGCGCGCGCGCGCGCGCGCACGCACACACACACACACACACACACACACACACACACACACACACACCACACACACACACACACACACACACACACACACACACACAACACACACGCTAGCGCGCGCGCGCGCGCGTAGCTGAATATAGTTTGTTTACATCTCTGTTAACTATGCCTAGAGATTTCTCATTTAAACTTTGGTAAGTATGTGGATAGTTTTCAAGTGACGAAACTTCATATAAATTTATAATAAAATCTAAGCAACGAGAAGCACGTTACTCGACACTACAACAATACACGGGAAACATTATGCACCAGGTTACATACGCTTACTGCCCCTCCCCCTCCTCTGAGTTTTTGACATCTTTGTACTCGATAGTTTAAACACACAGGCGTGCTCACTATGGGGACAGAGAGAGCAACCCTACATGAACAGCATAGACGTGTGCTGCAGACCCTGCAGCATACGCCAGTTGTGGCATAGAGTGTCTAGAAACTATGTATTTTGGGGAAACACTGCCCATTTCTTGAAGCAGTCACAATGTAAGATTGGAATTTAATGTAAAAACTTAAGTGAATAAGTCAATTCGTTGTCATCATAAAATCCCCATCACTCCACAATTTTTCCTTTTCTTTGTTTTCTCCTCAGCAATGCTTGATGCTACGAAATAAGGCGTAATATTGCCAACTCGAACCTTTCAAGTGTGGTACTTTTTGATTTCACTTATATGGGCTTCAGTGACATAACCCTAAGGGGGAGGGGGGTGTATTTGGGAGTTCCAACCCAGCCTAAAATTTTTAAATTTTGCTTACGTATACATTGTTGCCTATATAATTACTACTTTAATGTATTAAAATAGTCCATTCATCAAGATGGCGACTGTTGCATTTTTCGAACACCAACACATCACACCACATCATAGTCATAGCGGCAACGCCGCAACATTGACCTCGAGCGGCAAAAGCGCCCACTCGGCGCTTCTTAGCGAGTGTTGGACAAAAGGTACAGCTTCAGGCGAGCGACGTGAATGATGTGTGAAGATGAGGAGAGCACTGAAGGATTTAGAGGGTCTATATCATAGGTAACACCAGTCACCTGCTGGAGCACATGGTGGGACCCGGAGTACTTTGACAGAAGCTTTTAGGCCAGGTAAACACGCCGAGATGGAGACCACCGAAAAACGAGGTCACCCGGATTAAAGTGGTCAATCCGGTAAAGACTGTCAAGACTAGGTTTCTGATGGAGCTGCCTGTTCGAAAGGCACCGATGGGCAATCTGACGGACCATTGGGCTGTGCTAATAGTGTGGCTAGCATATGCCGTGGATGAACAGGTGGGCAGGCTTTGGTAGAAGTGTGTCGAACGGCAAGGTCAGTTCTCTTCCATACAAAAGGTAAAAAAGCAGAATATCTAGCAGTGTCGTTGCGCAAGCTATTCTAAGCAAAATTGACAAAGGGTATATAGCGCAATGGTCTAGTGACGATGATTAGTCGAGACGCACATGGCGAGCATGTCAATGAGCTTGCGATTTAAACGTTTTGTTGTGAGGACGTTCGTTCAGAAATGATAGGCCGTCGTAATCTTGTGTTTGGTTCCACAAGAACAAAGTAGGTCATCAATTACCTTAGATAAAAAGAAGTGAACGCAGTTCGTGACAAGTTGACATGGAGCATCACGATGCGAGATGACATCCTGTATCAAAAATTGTCCCCGTATCTGCATGTAATCTGCAAATATCATCGAAAGACGATAGTGTTGCTTGTGGAGAAAGTGAACAAGACATTTATTTGATGTTCTGCGCACGAAAATCAGTGAACTGTATTCTGAAGGCGCTGCGTTAGAGTGCCTCGAGCGTGCAGCGGAGGCGAACGAGCGCATCAAGTCACGCCACACGTAACACATAAGCGCCATCTGGCAGTTGTCTTAGAAAACAAAGCGCGTGGCTCCGAGATAGGTGTGCGCGCCCATCTCAGAGGTGATAAGGTGTAAAATGCAACGCGACGGGTAGGTGGCACCACCGTTTTGTTTAGCAAAGCGTCGGACACACTTGCCTATCTGTGCAAGCGTTGCATGATCAGTGCAGCGGGATAAGCGCTACGGTCCTTAAAATTACTTATGCCTTTTCTAGTAAGATACGCACATGCAGAATATATACGTGTTGTTATGGTGTCCCAGACATGCGCAATAATTCTTTTTTAAGTGACAATTGCCCAAGCTTGAATGCTCAACCTTGAGCTGTTGCTCAAGGTGGGTGTTCATGCGGATTGGGTCGGTCGTTTCAAGTACCCGATGCCGTTAGGAGTGGACAAACAGACAAAAGCACAGACAGAGAGACAGACAGACAGACAGACAGACAGACCAAAATTTTTGCGTCGAAGGTCCTTAAGAAAGATTATCGTCTTTAAAAGTCGGTGACGTCTGTAGCGCAGCTGCTAGAGAGAAGCCTCGTAATGTCTAAAAGGGTGGAATAATCTGCAGCGATGGCAACCAACCAGTTACCACTGTTAGAAAGAGTCGAAACGGCTCAGCAGGTCGAAGTCGACAGGAAAGAAAGTTCAGCAGGTATGCCGATCAGATGAAGGAGCCCAGCGGTGTGTGCAGCTGGCATTTTGCGGCGTTGGCACGACTGCAAGAAGCAACATAACCTTGCATGGAACGACAGAGGCCGGGCCAGAAAAAGCGTCGGTGGACCCTGTCGTACGTTCTGGCAGCACCAAGGTGGCCGGCTGTTGGGACATCATGCTGAAGTATGGTCGAGTGCACATGAGTGGGTGCTACGAGTAGTTGTTCTCCCATGGTGTGTCTGTTGCGGCGATATAAGGTGCCGTCTACGACGATAAACACTCGAAGCAAACTTTTCTTTGATACAGTATTCAGGCCTTTGATTACATTTCGTAGGTAATCACCACGCCATTACTCACCGCCTATGTTAATAAAAGCGGAGAGCGAAGAAATAGATGGACGTGTCAACTGTTACGAGATCTGGAGTGCCCACCAGGTACCGAAAGAGGCAGTCGGCTTCCTGTTGTAAACGGCTGGACTTGTGAACCGCAGTGTGCGTGAATTTCTGGAGGCGCAGAGCCCCGCGAACAAGGAACTTTGAGAGCTGGAAGCAAGTGTAGAGCGTGATGGTTTGTGGTAACAGTTAAAGCTCAGCCAATAAATAGGGGCGCAATTTACCAACGGTCCATACGAGTGCCCGACACTTGTGCTCAGTAATGGAGTATTTGCGTTCGGAAAGAGAAAGAAGCCGACTGGCATACGCAAGAACTCGATCATGAACGGATTGACGCTGGGCTAACAACGCACCTATACGGTAGCGACTAGCATCAGTGCGGACCTCGGTTGTAGTGGACGGGTCGAAATGGACGAGAATGGGCGGTATGGCCAAAAGTGTTATAAGCTGGCGAAAATCCGTGGCTTGATAAGAACCCTACTCAAATGGCACATCTTTCTATAGAAGATTAGGGAAGGGGCGTGTAATCTCTGCGAAGTTGCTGATGAATCTTGGGAAATATGAGCAAACATCTACAAAACGTCGAACGTCCTTGGCACAAGTTCAAGTTCAAGTTCAAATTCAAGTTTGTTCAACAACGATGTCAGTTTACATAAAAGTGCGTACAGGATTGGTAATACACACAAGGAGCCCAAAGTTAGAAACTGTCAGGGGGCCTCCCATACATGATGCCATACAAATGGTGGACAGCGGGAACTGTGTCAGGATCGGGGTGGGTGCAAGATACGTCAACTAGATGTCATTGAATAGCAACTTGGCTATACCAAAAGTGACATTTCGAAGAACTAAGTTGTAGCTCTGCCTTACGAAACACTGAAAGAATGCATGAAAGTCACTCGAAGTGGGATTCACAGTTTAGAGCAAACAGAATGACGACGTCCATATAACAAAGACGGATAGATCATTAAAAGCTGTGCAAAAGTGCGTCCATCCTCCGCTCGGATGTGGCCGGCGCATTGCTCAAACTGAACGGCATGACTCTGAATCGGTTAGAGACCGTCAGACGTTACGAAGGCGGTATACTCGCGGTCAAAGTCACATACGAAGATTTTCCTGTGGCCAGAGCATAATATATCAAAGAAAA
Organism: Rhipicephalus microplus; assembly: GCF_013339725.1. Lineage (NCBI taxonomy): Eukaryota > Metazoa > Arthropoda > Arachnida > Ixodida > Ixodidae > Rhipicephalus > Rhipicephalus microplus. The sequence continues at coordinate 40,582 of NW_023612898.1, read as the reverse complement.
TAGTTTGCATCATAAACGCAGTCCAGGACATTATCGATACGAGGAAGCGGGTAGACCTCCCTTTTGGCGACCATGTATAAATGGCGATAGTCCACACAGAAACGCCAGGTATTGTCTTTATTTTTAACTAAGACTACAGGGGATGCCCACTTACCCGAAAAAGGCTCACGGATGCCTTTTGTGAGCATCTTGTCCTGTTGGATAAGTTCGCGCTCTGGTGGTGACACTCGGTAGGAACACTTGGGAATCGGAGATGCATTAAAGGTAGTTACGCATTATTTGACTTGCAAGGTTTCACCTGAGGGCCTAACGTCCAAGTCAAATATGTCTGAGTAGGTCGGAAGGAGATCACTGAGGTTTTTGACTTCAGACGGCGAAAGCTCTGAGGCAATCACCTAAATTACGTTGTTGTGTAGTGTAGAATATATGGCTGCGTCAGCACTATGTGGCTTCGGGGGCACGACTGTGGCCAGTTTTGGTGACACCGATGAGTTCTGGCACTCGTTCGATGGTGACAGAGTGGCGATAACAATGCCTTCTGGTAGGACTTGAAATCTGAGTTCAGCTGCTAAGGGCTTATTTGTTTGTCCTTGTCTCTGTCTTTAGCACTTCGCTTATTTTTTCCCTTTTTTTTCAAATGTTTCTATAATGACCTTGTTTATTTATTCCGACCATGGATGTTTACTGTTTTTGTGTTTTTCAGGTTAGTTCATTCATGATGTATACCATGTTTTTGTGTGACCGCTGTGAAGCTGCCCAGTGAATGAGGTGGCCAGGTTCCCCTCAAGCTGCTCAATGCAGCTTTTTTGCCTGGTCATCCTCGCAACATTGTTGTTGTGAATAAACTATTCAATTCAATTCAAATATCAGAAGAAAAAGGCGCGCCTTGTTCACTGTAACACTTAAGATGGTGTACGGAGAGGAGACGTTGCGGGCCAGTAGAACACCGGGAGACGGAAAGACAGCGTAATTCTCATCCAGCACACTGGCATATAGTTCAACAGTGACAAAAGTTAGGGCTTGTTGTAGGAGGCGAACAAACTCAGCACACGGAAGCTTGTTCTGGACCATCTACGACGCGTCGGCGGCCCCAGGCAAGTCAAGTTGCACGACGCTGGCAGAGCAGTGAATTGGAGCAGAATGGTCAAACAAGAAATCGAGTCCGAGGATGACGTCATAAAGACAACGAGCGACAACATGAAACAGAATAAACGTCTGGTGGTCGGCTAATATCACGCATGCGGAGCACATTTGGAGCACAGCCGGAGTTTCTCCACTAGCGACACGCACAAATAGGGACTCGGGTGGCGTCAGGATCTTATTTAACCGTGCAAAGAAATCAGAGCCTATAATTGAAATAGGCGAACCGGTGTCAATGAGGGCCGTAATAGGCAGGCAACCCACTGTTACAGAAAGCAGCTTCTGGTCCGTAGTCAGGGTCAGCAGAGGGTTTTCAGGTCGGAAGTCCAATGCAGCGTCACCTCCGGGAGCGCCGTTGCCCAGCCTTCCGAGTAAAGTCTTCCAGTAGGGCGGGGCGACGAATAGCGATGAGGCTGAGGTGACCTGGAATAATGATCATGCGGTGAGGTCAAATGGCTAGAACGTTGAAATGATGTCCCAGGATTCTAATTGTATGGTCCAACATCACGGGCATAAAACTGCTGGGGCTGGTGGTTGTCATCATGTTGACAGCCAGAAAACTAGCGGGGTGGAGAGATGCGAGAACGACAGCGAGAGATATGTTCTACACCATGACAACGAGAACAGATCAACTTGTCGCCCTGCGTTCTCCACTGGGCAGCATCACGATAGCGGTGATATTTTTGCGGTGCACAAGAAGGCGTTAAGGTGCTGACACGAGGTTCCGTCAACGTAAATGGGCTGCAGTCCGACATTTGCCTGCTCCTCCAACACAACCTGCTGGACCAACGAAATCGTTGGTCGCTCATCAGATGTTCGCGTCAGAAAAGATGTTGAAGACGCCACCTCGATTTCTCGACGAATGATGCGAACTATACGCTCTCGTTGGCATGGCGGCTCAAGGTCCTCGCAGGACGATGTATAGCGGCCCTGTTTGGAAGTCGCATGAAATGCTGGGCGATGTGGTGACTCGTGAGCTCTTTGATTCGGCAGCGCTTTTGGATGATATTCTGAACGGTTGAGCAGTCCTTACGACACGAGTAAGTGTAAAGAATCATCCGCAAGCCATTGCGCACATGGCTTATTTTGTCTTCCTTTGTCATGTTGAGGTCGACACGACGCCAAAGGGCAAAAATATCAAGGATGTAGAAGACATACGATTCGGTCGTAGTTTGTGCCTGACAAGAATGTTCTTTAGAAGCGGCCCACTGGCATGCAACGGGTTTACCTAAAGATCACGAAGCTTCTGTCTGCAGGCGTTCCAGCTGGTTAAGTCAGCTTCATGGACCTAAAACCATGCACCTGCTGTTCCGCAGAGATAGAAGCCAACGTTGGCGAACATCACTGGAGGTTCCCACTGATAGACCACTGTGAACTGCTCGAACTTCGGAATCCAGTCGTACACATCAAAGTGGTCGGTGCCACAGGAGTTACCAGGATCGCGTGGTTGGGTCAGTACGACCAGCTATATCTAAGTTGCTGTTGAAGCAGAAGCGGCAGAGCTCATTTCTGAAGACACAGTGGGGCTGCAAAGAGCACGTCCGCTGTGGAGTTCCTTTTTGCGTCCTACCCAGCACCTCTACCAAAATGTTGCTGATATATTTACTACTTTACCGTACGAAAATTGTCCAGTATAGTCAAGATGGCGACTGCTGATGCTGATGAAGCTGACGACCTCTGATAGATGGCGCTTACCCACAGAGGGGGATGGGCCAAGAACCGGGCGGCGGGATACTTAAAGGAAACATAATGAAAATGAAGCCAATTTGAAAAAGTAGTTTAAAAATAATACTACCAAAAAACAAAAATGTTTGCTGATCAAGCGGTCAAACCATCTCTTGTTTTTGATAGACATAGCTACGAATTATACACTAAAGATCCGAAAAGACTAGGGTTCACTAGCACGGTAATCTTTTAATTGCGTTGATGTAATCGAACACAGTGGAGCATATATCCCTGTGACGACTGCTGTACTTTTCAAACACAAACACGTCGTCGTCCTCTTCTTCGCACCCCACAACATAGTCATAGCCGCAACTTCCCAACAATATGTACGCACACATACTAACGCATGCTCGAGCATACGTAAAGTATGGTTGACCCCGCCCCCGCCACTAGGAAAAAAAATTCTGGCTATACGCTGTCGATGTGCTCACGAGAGTGGGAAACTGTACTGTTTTTGGCTTCAATTTATATAGTGTTCAAGCGTGTTCCTTCGACACTCGGTAATTCGTAAAATCGCATAACTTCGACTTGTTCATTGCTGCCAGCCAGCGTATACATTGTTCGTTCGTTGATATCAAACTCTCGATAAGTTGAATAAAAAAAACTCATGACATATCCTCGAAGTGAATGATGATGAGTAGGTAAAGCAGTGGGATTGGTAGGTGTTACCTTAAATTACCCGTGACTTTGACCACTCACGCATGTAAATGAGTATCAAGCGGTATAAGTTATATACAATGTGTATTTATGCTAATTGGTATGTTCTGTTGAGTTGTGAATTCCATTTTGCCTTCATTATCAGTGTTTTTCGGTATCAGATCTAGCCTGAAGTTGCCAAAGACGAAGTCCGGGCATATTCCTCTGGTGGGTGTTTGTTGTTTCATGTCATAGGAAGCGCATCATAGAGCATATCGAGATGTCATCACCCTCATCATCATCTTCATCGCCATCGTCGTGGCTTATATTTCTTACCTTGCATGTGCTGGGCCGTGATGGCAGAAAGAGAATATATGGTTTGAAGCGCGCTTGTTCTCCATCGTCATGGGCATGAATGGATGAATGAATTCATGTATCCAGCTGTGCCCTTTAGATCGGGAGGTGGCACACGCCACCTAGCCATAAAATTAAGTACTATCGCTATAGTGTTTGAGGATTGAATTTCTCTCGCGCCTTGATTGCAGCCTCCTTCTGGTTATTTCGACCCATTTAAAGTTTATTTTGTCTTCACCGCCCCTAAACCCTAATGCTTTGAAAAAGGCCGCGCCATTACCTTGCACCATAGTGTGTAGCCTTTAGAAAACATTATTAAATGTTCAGCCGTTTACTCCTCCTCGCCATGCGCACTGCGTAACGTGTCTGTGCCTTCGTATTTGGCTCGGTACGTCTTGGTCCGCTATACTTCCTTTCTGGTCTCGAGCAGCAGAGAACTACCCCGAGAATCATTCTATATATTTTCTTTTGCAATTTCCTGCTTGAATGTTCGGTAAGCCTCCAGTGATGATTTAGTAAACATTACAATTTTCCATAGGTTCCTTTCTGTTTCTTCACCTTGTTCTTAACTGATGTTTCCTTTTGGCTTGGTATTCTGCTGTTGTCTAAATACTTGCTTGTCAATTTTCGAGTTCGCTTCCTCTATTCAATTTAAACATTCTTCATGTAGAAGTAGCGGAAAACTTTCCTAGCCCAACGCTCCTCTCCGATTTTTTCTCATTCACTGCTCAAATTCTATCTTGCTGCTAGTTTTCCTGCACTCGAACGATGTCCACCCCATGTCACCCTGTACCCTCTGATTTGGGATATGACCGTGTGCTCCCAAAGCAAGTCTACCAATGCCACGTTGTTTAATTTCCAATCTTGCTTGAACCTCTGATTTCATGCATAAGAGCGCATTGCCGAACGTAAAACCCGGGATTATATTATCTATCCTAATCCTTCTCACAACTTCATACCTATCGAAGTTTCACGGTGTCCTATTTTTTATTACAGCTGCATTACTGTTGCCCTTAGTCACTGCATATATTTCGTGCTTCCTTAGGTACTCAGCACCGTTGTTTATCCATACGCCAAAATATTTTTATTTATCCACTATTTCTATCGTGAATTCCTGTATCTTATGCTCACTGACTTCGTTATCATTAAAAATCGTGATTGTGGATTTCCCCTACTGATCTTCAAATTTAACCTTTCTACCCTTTCTACCCTTTCTCCCTTTCTACCGCATATGTCTCAGGAACGTTGCAGATCTTCCTTGTTTTCGGCTAATATTACTATATCATCTGCATATATCAATGCTGGTAATGATTGTTTAACGTATTTTCCTTGCTTGGCAAAGCAGAGGCTGAAGCAGAGTCGATTCCCCTTTATTTTGGTCCCTGTAAATACCACGTTAATAACAAAGGTGACAAGGGACATCCCTGTCGAAGTCCGCATTGTATCTCTCAAGGGTCAGATACCTGTTCTTCTCATTTTATTATTTATCACCACCTTGTTACTTTTGTACATATCCTTTAAAGGGTTAGTTATCCCATCTTCCACATCTAGTGTGTCCAGTTTTCCCCACAAGTCTTCTGGAATCACGCTATGGGAAGCTTCCTTGATATTTAAAAATGCCAGCTACAGGTGCCTGTATTTTTCCCCTGCTATTTTAATACACTGTATCAATGACAAAAAATCGTCCTCCAACCTCCTTCGTTTATGGAACCCTTCTTGTAGTTTCCCCGGCACCCACTCATTCTCCAATCTTGTCTGTAGTCTTTCCTATACAATCTGAATCAGCCTGCAAACTGTTGTAGATGCTGCCATCTAGGACAATCCAGGCGAAGCCGGTGACCACGTGTGCTCGAGGTGCGCGTGGCTGGGCTCCTAGGCTATACAACGCGGTTCCGAAATAAACCTGTGTCCAGGTAACCCAGCCTCCTTACTTCTCCCTCATCCCTGATGACTTCAACATGGTGTCGGAAGAACAGGTGCTAGCAGTCGACATCTGCTTATAGTCGTCATGCTAACGAAGGACGCCACAAGCAAAATAGCACCGGTCATGGTGTCATTATATATTCAACCGCCAGACACCTTCAAACCTTCGTCGCCGAACGAGTGGCCGAAATGGAAGCAGCGTTTTGAACGTTTCCTAACCTCTTCAGGCTTGTGCGTGAACCCCGAACAACATCAAATAGACGTCCTACTCTACATTATGGGTGAGCCAGCCGAGGAAACTTTTCTTCGCTTTATCCTAAGAGAACTCCGAAACATTCGACGCCGTCGTGAAGCAGTTCTACAAGTATTTCATTCCGCGACGCAACGTAATCTTCGAACGAGCCAGATTCAACACCAGGCTGCAACATGATGGTGAATCGGCCAAAGAATTCGTCACTGCGCTTCAAAAGCTATCGAAAGATTGCGAGTTCAGTGCTCTTTGAGAGGAGTTCGTGCGCGTCCGCCTCCTGGTTGGAATGAAAAACAAGCAGATATCCGCCAGGTTAAAGCTTGACGCAGAGCTCACACTACAAAAGGCTCTAGATTCCGTTCGCCAGATAGAAACTGTCCATCAGCAACAAGCGGAGCTCCACCAAGAAGTGTCATCTTTGAACATAGTTGCGTCTGGTGCGCAGACCAGTCGAGGTGCTTCAATGCAAGACAAAAGCGGCAGTTATCTACACGGGGCCAGCAGGCCATCTTCAACCTCCAATAAAAAAAGAGAGCAGAAACCATGCCATTGGTGTGGTCCAGAGTGTCACTCTCAAACTCTCTGCCCAGCGCGTTCGGAAGCCTGCAGAAATTGCCGGAAGAAAGGTTACTATGCCTGCGTATGCCTGTCGCGACGCCTCGATTGTGTCTTAACCGAGCACGAAACTTTAGAAGCAGGATTTTTTGAAGCAGTCAAGACGACGGATACTGAAAACTGGGAAGAACAGTCTTGGTTCAAGGCCAGTCAGTAGACTTCAAAATTGACACTGGTGCCGACGAAACCGTTCTCCCGACGCACGTACTCCAGACGATAAAGGACAGGCCGCTTCATTCTATCAGCTCCTCCTCGTCGGCTGCATGGCCCAGATGGAAAGCTGCTTCCAGTAGCAGGAGTGGCTCAGCTCCAGCTCATCTACTGCAACCACACGACTATTCAGGATATATACGTCCTAGATCAGATCCGCACTCCGTTGCTAGGCAAGCCAGCCATCAAATAGCTACAGATGCTGACCTTCATAAACACCGTTGACGACAAAGTGAACATGAAAGAAGTATTATCAGTGGTGTTTCAAGGACTCGGTAAGCTGCTCAAAGAACACAGGATTCAGCTTCAACCATGAGCGAAGGCTTTCGCAATCAGCTCCCCAAGGAGCATCCCAATTCAATTGTACGAGAAGACAAAGTTGGAACTTCAAAGCATGCAGAAACTCAGTGTCATATCGCCTGTTGATGAGCCGACCGAGTGGTGTGCACCAATGGTAGTCGTCCCAAAGCCCTCTGGAGACGTGAGAATATGCGTCGACCTTACAGAGCTGAACCGCCACGTTCTCAGAGAATGGCATCCTATTCCTTCCGTGGAGCACGCTTTCGGACTTCTTCATGGAGCTAAAGTGTTCTCCAAACTCGATGCCAACTCTTGATTCTGGCGAATTCTACTTTGTGAAGAATCAAGCGAACTCACCACCTTCATCTCACCATTTGGGCGCTTCTACTTCAACCGACTACCAATGGGCATTGCGTCAGCTCCTGTACACTTCCAGAAGCAGATGGCCTGCATATTACAAGGCATCACTCGAGTTGTCTGTGACATGGACGACATCTTCATCTAGGGCTTCATTACCCAAAGGCACAATGAGACACTCCGAAACATGCAGCAGGCACTTGTAAAGGCTGGAGTGACACTAAACGACAGCAAGTGCGTGCTTAATGTTCAGCACCTTACATTCTTAGGACACTGGCTCGATCAAGACGAAATAAGACCCGACGAAAAAACGGTTGAAGCCTTAATGAAAATGGGGAGTCTTGAAAACAGGACCCAGCTGCAGAGAGTTCTCTGAATGGTGAATGGCAACATGCGTAGCGAGATTTGTTTCCAATCTCTCTGATATTCTGCAGCCACTCACACTCCTGTGGTTAAAAAAGCAAGAATGTGTTCGGGGTCCTCCACAAGAGCAGGCATTCAACAGGTGGAAGTCGGTGCTCTCATCTCGTCCTGTCTTTGGAGTCTACGACCCATCAAAAGAAACACTCGTGACCCCCAACGCATCGTCATTCGTACTAGGAGCATTATTCAGCAGAAGCAAACTAATGACCAGTTTTCTGTCACCACTTACGCCTCGAGGGTGCTCTGAGAAACCGCGAAGTGCTACGCTCAGATTGAAAAAGAAGCTCTTGCTTTAGTCTAGGCATGCGATAAATTCAGCAATTACCATGTTGGCAAGCTGTTCAAGCTAGAGACAGATTGCAAGCCGTTGGTTCAAATCTTCACTTCGAAGAGTCTTGACGACTTGACGCCTAGATTACAGCGGCTAAAGATGACAGCGATGCGATCTCAATATGAGGTTGCATATGTACCAGGCAAAGAACTTCTAGCCGCAGGTGCCTTTTCGAGAGCGCCTCTGCGAGAGAAAGGAGGCAGCAAGCTTGAGAAAGCGTTGAAGTTTTCCTGTGCTCTATCACAACCTCTACTTCGATAAAGCAACATTGTTTACAATGGTGAAAGGCATCTCAACAAGCAGACTCTATTTGCACACAAGTTTTTCTGCTGTGCGAGAAATAATGGCCATCTAGGAGAGACTTAGGACTTAACATAAAACCATTCTGCGACCACCGACACTATTTCACTGCCGAGAACGATTTACTCCACTACGCATCGCTAGTTGTGCCCGACTCATGCCGGAAAAAATTTTATGACTCTTGCAAGAAGGGCGCTTTGGCATAACAAAGACATTGGCTCGAGCCAGACACTGTGTCTGGTGGCCCACCATGGGATCTGACGTCTCGTCCCTGGTGAAGCAATGTCAGCAATGCATCGAAACAAGAGTAAAGAGAAAAATGTCACGAACAAGCTCCGAATTTCCTGGGAGGCCTTGGCAGCGCATTGCGATGGATTTGTTTCACCTCAAGAACCAGTGGTGGTTGGTAGCTACCGACTATTATTCAAGATACCCCGAACTAGTTTGACTTGAGAAGCTTACTTCTGCAGCCGATATTAACCATTGCAAGTCAATTTTTGCACAACACGGAATTCCTGTCGAAGTGGTTTCCGACAATGGCCCGCAGTTTTCGTCGACTGAGTTTTCACTGTTCGCCCCAAGACTATGGTTCAAGCACATTATATCTAGCCCTCACTATCCTGATAGTAATGGACTTGAACAGACTGCAGTGAAAATCATGAAGACACCCATGACGAAGACCAAGGATCCTTATCTACACATCTAGCTTACAGGTCGACTCCTTTGAAGAATGAATATAGCCCTGCCGTACTGGTCATGGGTCGTCAGCTTATATCCAGGCTTCCTCTGTGTCCCACCAAGCTGACACCCCAATTGCCAGATCATGACAGGAAAGATACAAACAACGTGAAAGGACAGACGTCGACAGACGTCACGGAGTCCGCGACCTGCTGAACCTTCTTTATGGAGATGCCGTGCGGGTGGCAGACATCAAGAGCAAAGATACAATACAAGCCCAAGCCGATGAGCCTCGATCTTATTAGCTAAACACCGACACTGGTGCTGTGCGTAAAACCGGACGGAGCTAGTCCCATATTCCCGACGTGACAACAACGCAGACAGTGCCAGTACCAGTGATTATGCTATAGACACTCGCTCACGTTGCCAGGCCACTTTCCACGAGCATACCAGAAGGGGCAGGTGCGTGAAGCCGCCTGCTGCAGCGAACGTCGCTCGATTGCATTAGGAGATGTAGATGCTGCCATCTAGGACAAGCCAGGTGAAGCCGGTGACCGCGTGTGCTCGAGGTCTGCGCGGCTGGGCTCTTAGACTATACAACGCTGTTCTAGAATAAACCTGTGTCCACGTAACCCAGCCTCCTGCCTTCTCGCTCGTCCTTGACTACTTTAACATAAATTTCTGATGTGCCAGCCCAATATTCTACCTCTGAGTTACACTGGTATTTGTAACCTGTTGCCAAACTTGCGTTAGGCAGGCATTACCTAGCACCAATGGCGCAGTGGGGCTTGAACCCAGGACTGCTGGTTGCTATCCCAGTATTTAACCATTGAGCTACAATTGTGCTAGTCACTTGTTGTCAAACTTGCCTTAGGCAGGCTTTATGTGGCGAAAGTCATCGTGTTCAATGACTTATAGAGCGTTTTACAACAGCGACAGAACAAGCAGTCGTCGCACAATGCGAATAGCGTAACAAGTGGGCCGTTCATTGCTCCAAACCATCACGAAAGCTTGTTCTTGTTGTGGCGCATACCCACTTCAGCCATAATTGATCATCGTCGTCAGCCACTGCATGGGCAATTGGCACAAAATTCCTTGCGAGTGTTTAGCAGATACCACGCTTTTCAGAAGAGTGACAAAAAATAGCATAGGGAATGCCAGCCTACTACCCAACAGTTTATTATTAGTGCCTTAATGGGTGCCAGGCAAGTGTGCTCGCAGTAGTTACCCAATGAGTGTTTTGAAAAGGCTCTGAAAGGCCACTTTTCTAGCTTTCGCTGTGACTGTGCAGCGCCTACCGCGCCGGACTGGTTTTTTTCTGCCATCATTATTCTTATATAATCCGTAGCCTGCTCCCCTTCTAGCCTAACCCCTTAAACTGTAGTTATAAACCTCTGTTCCATGCTTCTCTTATTACTCAGAGAACTGAAATGGTTCCAAAACTTCGCGGCTGCCTTTCTATTCTTCTTTGTTGCTTCCACCATCGATTGGGCCGTCTTTCTTTCAATATTTTCACTGATCAGAATGGAAGCTTCCCTTCTGCAGCCCAAAAGTTATGCCATATTCACTTAACACCATCTTCCCGTTCACCCCTCTGTTTAGCATACCTGTGTTCCCTGGAGGCTTTCTTACGTCTTACTATGGCTCTCTTCCTCATCCCACCAGCTCTTGTGTTTGTGTCTCCTTTTCCCGGTTGATTTGACTCATACCTTAGCAAGCTCTGACTCAAGCAATCGAGTTAGATTTGTGTACGTGCACTCTGTTTTAGTACCCTCGGTGATTATATTCTCAATCTGTTTATTTGCCAATTCTATTTGCCTTTCTGAATAATTATTAGAATATGGTTGCTCATATTGCCTTTTTCCCATTTTGAATTCTCTTCCGAAACTCGACTTCATACGTTGGTGATTACTACTAAGCTTTTAGACCCACATTCATTGATGCTCATCACCTTTAGCCGATGATACATTCTAAGCGACATCATTGAGTAATCTGTCGTCGACTGCAGCCTTCCTACCTCCCATGTTATCTGCTCTTCGCACTTCTAGGTGTTATTGCGAATCATGAATTCATGCCTTTCACACATATCTATTACCATTCAGCCTTTCAGGTCAGTATATCCATCTATATCCTTATGCGTCGCGCAACACTCCGTATTCCTGACAAGCACCTGGTCGGCGCTTTAACGCCGCCACATAGTGCCACAAGACAGTAGTGGGATTGGGGCATAAAGCGGTAGAGGGTCTCGGCCTGGAAGAGAAGACTACGAGGTGGACAGAGACTGGCCCCAGCCCGCCAGTGTGCCAGCCTTTGTCGTCGCGTGTGAACGTCGCAAATATCCGCCAATATACGTTTTCTTGTAAGATTATCTTCAATGTGCGCATTCATATCTCCTAATATAATTACGTCGCACTCTTCTTCTAGTTCATAAATGTCATTTGTTATGCACTGCACAATTTCTTGTTTTTTCTCCTAGGCTTCTTCTGAATTTTGTAGAAATATACAAAATTCAGGAGCGTCATCTGTCGTGCCAATTTGCCTTTTAGCCATCAATGTTCCCTGCGCTCCAGCTGATGTGGATGACGAACAGAAATGCCAGGCGCAAACATATAATCATGACATGGAAGTAATGTACGGCATAATTTACGTGACTACCACTGCTGGTACTGGTAATAAAAAACGTTAGTGGTGCCGTCGTTACTCGACTATAATCAACATACTTGACTAAAAACGTCACTCTAAATACGTCAATATAAATACGTCACTGTGCGTGACATTTCTACTTGTGTTTACTGTGTACTTCGTCCGTCCGCATCGTAACGTTTCGCTAATTTTAAAGTGACATATCAACCTCCTTCATTCGAGCTTCGCGTATTATTGATTGCGCTGTACGTGGGATCAACCAAATTTTTTTTCTAGAAAATCGCGTTTTTTTAAACGTTTATTCCCTCCCAATGGTAAAGGAGGTTATTAATCTGGAGTATGGCCAGAACTGTCGGTAGCGTGGCCGAAATCGCCCTTCCTGCCACCGTAGTGTACGGACGTGGTGGGATGAGCTCCGGCGATATTGGAGCGGCATCTGCGGCCCAGCACGGCTGTGGTACCAGGAACGTAGACGAATCGCCCCGCCACGGTGGTCTAGTGGCTAAGGTACTCGGCTGCTGACCCGCAAGTCGCGGGGTCAAATCCCGGCTGTGACGGCTGCATTTCCGATGGACGCGGAAATGTTGTAGGCCCATGCACTCAGATTTGGGTGCACGTAAAAGAACCCCAGGTGGTCAAAATTTCTGGAGCCCTCCACTACGGCGTCTTTCATAATCATATGGTGGTTTTGGGACGTTAAACCCCACAAATCAATCATCAATCAACGTAGACGAATCGTCACAGGATTATCATATTATCTTCCCCGAATACCATCATGTGATGTACCGCTGCGTACTGCTTTTTTTTGCATGCCGATATGAAGAATGACGTGCACACTACGCAAAATAAAGCAATAACGAAAGCGATAACGGCATGCTACACGTTAAGTATTCTTCAACAACTATATTATGCGTTATTTGATAATCACTGCAGTATATAACTACACTGTAACTATTAAAATACAAATACTAGTAATACATACTTAAGTGGAAGCATATATGCGTCCTATTGCATATAGGGCGACTGCGATACCTGAAGTGTGTGCCGGCTAAAAAAAAAACCGAAAAAAGATATACACGTAGAAATGCGCAAGTGAACATAGACAAAATAAATTAGTAAATTTGTACATTTATTCAGTTGTGGAATGAGCAATACCTAATCATCAAGAAGACGGACGTTCGGAGTGGCTGGTACTTAATTACCGTGGGGAAAAACGATACTAGAAAAAATGGTGATGCTAGTTTGCTTTTTTCGTAAATAACCTTACGCTTATTGACATTACGGTGTAGTTTTCCTCGCGCAAGAGAAAAACAAGAATTAGTTTTCAGGGTATACCTTTTCGTTTTCCACATTTATAGTTGAATTACTTCTTAAATCGCTATATTTTGATTGGTATGATTGTCTGTTTGTTCTGATTAATAATGTGTCTGTCAAATAACAACGAGCTCTTGCATTTACACTTGTTTCTTCCACAGTGCAAAAGAGTGATAAGGGACCATTATGCATAACACGAAAGAGTCACTACATCGCAGCGTATTTTATGTTTAATTGATAATAATTTTCTTACACATTGTCAGTGGTGCAACCTGAAAACGTTTCGCGCACACACAAATGAATCCACGCGCACTCACACTAACACACATACAAACACACACACGCATGCACTCTGCACGCACACACGCATACCAACATGAATAACTTGACAATAGTACATTTTTGAAAATACTTCTGTCACTTGTGTATAAAATAAATTTTATAAATCCATGGGTACTTCTCGGGTTAAAAATTTACTATCCGTTAACCATAAAGCCTGTATGCCGAAACGAATATTGCATATGCCAATGTACTGGGAATACATAGGTCTGCGCAAAAAGTGCTGCCCACATGCGTTAACTCAAAAACTTCATTTCATTGAAGCTGTTTCTACCTCGCTCTCAAACAAAATGCTCTTGAGAAAGACTATTGGTGGTCATCATTAAAGACACATCGCTTCCCTTCTTTCTATCTATTTATTTTATCTTGTTACTGTTACATACTACGAGATAAGCAGCTGCGTCTGAGAAAACCTCTCAAGCGCGATGCCTTTCGATTCCACGCACATATTTATCCGAGACTTGAAAACTGTGAACTGCTTTTTGCTCCGCTGATTATATAGTACAGCAAGAAAACTTATCCATTCAGCGCCGGATCAGGAAACTGACAGAGCGCCTGTTTTTCTTGGTATTGTATAAATTTTTTGCGAAGCGCCATCGAGTGACAATGGAAGCGGCAGAGCTGACCGTTGTGTAGGTAGTGTAGCCGAGTGGTCTAAGGCGCTAGTTATAGGCACCAGTCTTTTCAGGGGCGTGGCTTCGAATTCCACTACTGTAAGATTTATTATTTTTAATGCGACAGTAAATATAGGGACACTCTCTGCTCGGTTTCACCGTCGGTGTCGGAGTACGTGTCGATGCCATGCACCATATATGTATACGTATGTCATATATGAAAATGCAAGAAAGAAAAATATCAAGAAAGAAGACTCCATTGCGCGGAATCAAACATGACACCTCAGCTTTGTGAAAGCGAGGCGTTAACTACTCAGCCACCAAGGGGTACTTCCTACAACGATAAAACGGTGAGATATAATATCTACCACTTACCGCTGTTGGCGGGCATCTCGGAAGGTGGGGGAAACTATCATGTTTTCAGCATTATCAGCAAGATGGCGCGATGAGCGCGCGGCTGATCTCATCTCTCACGCGTACTTTGGCCCGCGGAGAGGAGGGGAGTAAACGACCTCTCGCGCGCCTTTATCTCCCGGTGCGGAGGATCATACGTCATGGTAGGCGATGGGCTTGCACTGCAACGTTTCTGTTGTAGTTACGGGGCCCTCAAAGGTCACTGCAATCGTTGCACAGCCTCCGTTTGCGAAACAGGTGCGCTTTTCAGACACAGCAAAGTGACAGTTCAGACGCTTATTCGCGTTAATCTGTACCTTTGAGTACGTTTCGTGCGTTATTTGTGCGTGAGAAACGCGGTGCAATTTTCGCACTGCTTGTCATTCTGCGCGTGACCTTCCAATTTATTGCTATTGCGTTCATTGCATCGCCTTTGCTACAAAGCTGTGGCTTTTTTTTTTGCTGCATACGTAAGTTTTA
Organism: Rhipicephalus microplus; assembly: GCF_013339725.1. Lineage (NCBI taxonomy): Eukaryota > Metazoa > Arthropoda > Arachnida > Ixodida > Ixodidae > Rhipicephalus > Rhipicephalus microplus. The sequence continues at coordinate 25,557 of NW_023612898.1, read as the reverse complement.
AGATTTATCGTTGCATTTACATGCCACAGCCGATGTTAGCCAATGTTATAAAAGAGAGCACTGCGCTATGAAGCTCAATTAAAAAGAGGATATATTTGGTAAGAAAATGTGATGACGTCTGGTAAGTTTATTAGGAATGCGGTTGTGAAGTATTAGAGGCTAACTATTGTGATTGGTTTTGGGGTTCGCGTATTACGTTACTCGCAGCTCCCCAATACCAAAGAAAGCATGCTTTTTCACCTCCCCAACAGCTTGAATCGGTAATCGCTATGCAAAAGATTTTCTCTCACTTTACTGGTCACTAGAAGTGTTCAATCTTGGCAGTTAGTGCGTCACATCTCCAGGAAGGACTACTGGCTGAAGGGTACATTTACGGGGAATACGGCAATACTTACAAGCATGTAGTTGTTGTCTGGGTAGCGATCAACTTTCCACGAATGAGGAAACATTCGCCCGCGCTAGACATTCCTCGCGTGCATAGGCCTATAGTGTCACGTGACGCTAAATATAGCTCCGCAGCTATGGCGGCCGCTGCGAGCGCTAAATAGTGCGGGCACAAGACGCATGTGTTTCTTTATCGTTTGGGTCATGAACCGAAGTAAAAATCTGTAGTGTCCATAATTTCGCCATTACACCTTATCAACAAGAAGAGGGACGTTTGGGATCGGTCGTACTTATGTTGGAAGACAAAAGGTGCTCAGAAAAATCCGGACGAAGGACAAAAAGGACAACGAGAATGCTAGCTCCCCGCTTCACGGTTATTAAAAAAAGAATATTCTATTATAATGCTTCTCACGGAGCACGTGGTATTCTTCTCATCGCTCATTCATTTTCATTTCATTTTATTTCTTTAATGATCCGCGAGGGGGTATTACATAAGGGGTGGGTAATTATAAAGACAAAACATAGAAGCCAAAGATTTAACATAAAAAGTGCTTCTTGGTATTTTTTATGAACGATGATGGGCAGGGGATGGTTGCGATTTCACTGGGAAGACCGTTCTAGTCTGGTGCAGTACGTGGAAAAGACGAGGCAGAAAAAAGTCCGGGAACATGGCCGAGCAACTTGAAGCAAATGGCTCGTGCAGTGAGATATGCGTGTTGCGGGAACGATATAAGGTGGGGAATGCAAGGGACTATGAAAAAGTTTGTGGAGCAATGACAGGCTGGCAATACGACAGCGAAGTTCTAGATCTGGTAAACCAGATTCTGCTTTCAATCCAGATACGCTGACAGTGGAAGAGTATGAACAGTGAATAAATCTAGCGGCCCGCTTTTGAAGCGATTCGATGGCATGTGTAAGATAAGATTGTCAAGGGTCCCAAATTGGCGATGCGTATTCTAGTTTAGGTTGAACGATGTATTTGTATGATTGTAATACAATAGAAAAACTTGAATTACTTTCTTTATTGCGAAGTTGTGACCCGGGCTTATGCGACTGGATCTTAGATATAGTGATATCAGACTCTTAATCGAAAAGGAGGAGCCGCTCCATCGCAGTGGTCTTTTTTGTTGTAGTGTTAAATATTATCACACACTCAGCTCAGTGAGCGGTGCAACTAGAAATGTTTTGACGTGTAACGAACGCACATGAGAGTTTTCCTGTGCCACTCGACGTGACACGAACCCTCTTGAAGGTTTTAAATTTTGCTTGCTTGCGTATATATAAACGCACACATACAAACGCACATGCGATCATGGAATAAAGTATGATTCAACACCCTCTCCTCCTTCCCCACTCTTCAAAAAAAAATTCTCGCTACGACCCTGATCTGCTCACGAGAATGGGAAGCTATGAAATGCTTTTCGCTTATATGTATATGCAGTAAAAACGTGTTCATTTGACACTCGCTAGTTCATAAAATGTGATAATTCCAACGTATATACATTGCTCAGTGATATCAGACTCTCGCTCAGTTTTTTTTATTAAATGTATGTAAGGAGAGGTCGGTGCCAATGCGTGGCGCCGGCTACTCCTCTTTTCTTGCACAAAAGTCAACATCGCACATTCAGTAGCAAACACAAGGCTATACATATGTACATAGCACAACACTTACACAATGAGTTCACGTTTTTCTACACTGAGTGTCCACACCACACAGAAATGAGTCCACACTGCGTAGAACTTTGTCCGCACCACACTGAGTTTGTAAAAAACAAAACAAAAGAAATCCACACAAGTAAGCATGCTAATTTAAGTGTTCAAACAAAAACGTGAAATTTCAATAAAACATGTAAGGTGATTTTGTCGCTTAAATACTGAAATGTTTTCAGAAAGGTTTTCCCAAAAATATCGTAGTGAAGCAGGAAAATACTGTTTTGAAACATACCGCGGTTAACATTTGTTTTTTGTTTAGTACTTTTGAGCTATTTCTGATTCCTCCAGAAAGTGAACGACTGCACGTGCTGCAGTGGCTTTTAGCTTTCCTTTTGGCCATGGACCCAAGATTTTTGCAATTGATTGAGGTCGCTTATCCAAAGAATTGAGTTTTTGAAAAAGGTTCTTTCGAGGTAAGTCATGATTTTTACAATGCAGAAGAATATGCGCCACGTCTTCTTGAGCTTCTCCACATGAGCAGGTGGGACTGCCAGCTCTCCTTATTCTATACAGGAAAGCCTTCGTGTAGGCTGTACAAAGTCGAAGCCTATGGATGACTGTTTCTACCGATCGGCTAACCTTTAACGGAATATTCAATTCTATACCGGGATAAATGTTATAAAATAGAGAGTTTTGCGCACCATTTTCTAACCAGGTTTCCTTAGACAGTTGACAGCTCATCTTATTTACAAGACAACGTGCATCGCTCATCGATAGAGGTAGCAGTGCTATATTATTTTCTTCATGTGCTGCACGTGCAATGTGATCAGCTATGTTGTTTCCTGTGATTCCACAGTGGCTTGGCACCCACTGGAACATTTTAGTGTGGTTTAAATCTTTTGCTATGGCGTACGTCCTCTGTATTTCATATGCGAGCTCACTAGCTTTGTTTCCCAAGCTGATTCCTTTTAAAGAAACTAATGAGGACTGTGAGTCACTGATAACTACCCATCGAAGTGGACCTGGCTGTAAACATATGAAGCGTAAAGCACAGAGTATTGCATAGAGTTCTGCGGTTGTGGATGTTGTGAAATGGCTGAGTTTAAAAGCTTTTCTCGCTTGGTATGCAGGTACAAAGAATGCCGACGTAGAGCTTTGATTCAGACATGATCCGTCGGTGTACACGTGAATATAGTCTTCATAGTATAAAGGTGTGTTAAAGTTAATGGGCAGATCGTTCCTACAATTTATTCCCGGAATCGAAGTTGTAATATCTGGGATAGAGAGTCGCCATGGTGGGTGGGATGCACATGGAGGCCAGTATCCGTGCGTAGGCAGTAAACTCTTGAATTCTAGTATATTTTTATGCATTCTTGCAGCTGATATCTCCTGAATAGCTCGGTATAGGGGATGATTAGCGTGTTGAGTTGCCAACCGAAGATAATGCCGGCAAGTTTCCGTAAATCTCATAGCATGGAAAGTCAGTTTACGAGACTCCGCAATTACTAAAGCACTGGCAGACGCTCGCGGTACACCAAGACATATACGAAGGCTTCTGGCCAACAATCTTTGAATCCTCTCCTCTAAGTTACGTGATATCTCATGTAAAACCGGGGCAGAGTAAGCTATTTTTGTCGAATTATTGCTGAATGTACACGCAATAAAGAAGAACATGAACTACCCCATGTCACTCCGGTCAGTCGCCGTAATATATTGATTAGGGAGTTGACTTTGTCCTCTAATGATTTTATCTGTGGTGCCCAGGACAGACGTCTGTCTAAAATAACCCCTAAAAATTTGTGCTGCCACACACGTTGTAAGCGCTGAGAGTCTATCTGACGTTTGAATTTCTTAAGGCATTTCCTTGTCAACGGGAGTACAGATGTTTTCTCATGGGAAAGAATCATGCCTCTGCTCTTAAAAAAGCTATTGATTATTGTCAGCCCATCCTGAAGTTTTTGCTGAACTGCTGGAATGCTCGTGCCTGATGCCCAAATGCACAGATCGTCTGCATATATGGAATATTTCAAACTAGTAGGTAAGATATGGGATAATTCAGCCATAACGCAATTAAATAAAAATGGGCTACCCTGTGGGACTCCTTTACTAACTTCATGTTCCTTACTTTTACCGTCAGCCGTGTCAATGAAGATTTTCCTGTCTCTTCAATAATGCTTGTTCAATAGTTCAATAATGCTTGTAGCAGGGCAAGTTGGCTCATGCTTTAAGATAGAACAGTTCTACCACATCCAGTTATCAGGTCATATTTGGCCGTGACTCACGTAATTTGAACTGTCAAAGCTGAGAAGCGCCGCTAATGTGCGGCGCAGTGAAAAGAAAGGCTGTTTGCGGACAGCCGAAACGCCCCTAAATTTCAGAAAGGGCGTTGTCGTGATAGGTTTGGTACGCTTTGAGGTGTGCATTCAGAGCATGTTTCAGATTTAGACACATGAATCTCGCCTCGTTTATATATAGTAAACAAAGGTACAACTGAGGAAATAGCGACCTTCACACACTGCTTTCATGCAAAGTAAATACTGCATTTACATATTCCTCAAGGAAAGCCATGCGCATTGATTTAACAGACATCTGTTTACTGTTTTTTCATAATACCTTGGATGATTCGGCTTTCTTTTGTTAATTAGGCTCCTTTTTAAGGCCCCGTAAAGTATAAATTAAAGTGCTTTGATCGTGTAACATTATAAGAAAAAAAACATATGCTATGAGCATGGGAATTAGAAAATAAACAGTCTCCATGCTTTGGGTGCAGTGTTGCGGTTTTTATCCGCAAAGCCGTAGCACTACCACACGTGGTAGCGTGGCCGAGTGGTCTAAAGCACTGGTTTTAGGCACCAGTCTCTTCGGAGGCGTGGGTTCGAATCCCACCGCTACCAATGGACTTCTTTTTTTGTGCATACGCACATATCAACATTTATTGCAGCTTTACAGAAGGCTCAGCTCGATTGGTTGTGGGGTTTAACGTATGTGGTATGTGGTATGATTGGTATGTGGGTAGTGGAGAGCTCCAGAAATTTCGATCACCTGGGGTTTTTTAACGTGCACCCAAATCTGAGCACGATGGCCTAAAACACTTCCGCCTCACTCGGAAGAAGGCTCATCTGACAGCGGCAAGCGTTCTATACGAGAAAAATACTTTCATTAATTCGGCATTCGTTCAAAGCGGGCAACTTTTTAGGTCACGTGAAATCACAATAAACGAGCCTATACTGTATACATCGCATTATAAAGTGCAGTGTGTAACGAGCATCTATTAGGAAAACAAACAGTGAACCTGTTTTCCTTGGCATCGACTTTTATCCACCGGGAAGCGCCATTCGAGGAACTACAGAAATGGCACAGCATTTCTTATTATCGGTAGCGTGGTTATGTAACGCTGTTTCATGTAGCCAGTAATGATGTTACGTGAACGAAAACCTCTCAAGCGTTGTGCCTTTTTATTTTAGCAAGGCCAAGTGGTGATTTTCCAGGCTTGAGGATCGGTACCAAGCGGCTGGATTTCCACCTATCAGAAATGACGCCGTCAGTCCATGACTGGTTGCAGCATTTCAGTAGCAGGTCCCGGTCCCTTCCTCCAAGATGGCATAACGCAACAGACGTGATGCGATCCAGCCCAGGTGACGATGAACGCCTGTAAGTAGCTAGGGCCACGTCCAGTTCCTCGAGTAAGAAAAGCACGTTTAGTTCTGGGACACGCACTACAGGAGCATCGCCGAGAACCTCATCACTCATGGTGACCACCTCACCGGCAATCCCCACGCAGAAATCTACGACAATGACAACTTCCAGGCGGCCTTGTTTGAGAGCCAGTGTGTTGAAGGGATGTCGTTGTTGTGGATTCGACTGAAGGCTACCTACCGTTCACCATATAAGGAACATTGGTGTGCGAGGATGCGAGGAAAAAGTGGTCCTCACATGCCTCGAATGGTACCTAGAGCGCTACAATATACATGCAGAGGATATGACTGGTTTTCGACAAGGCCATTCTTCTATAGACAATGTCATCGACCTTGTGACCTCTGTGCAGCAATAGAAATCCCTCAAGCGCACATCCGTTGTTATGTTCCTGGACGTGAAAGGGGCCTACGACAACGTAATGCACGACGCCATTCTCGATGCCTTGGAAAATATTGGAATCGGTGGAGAATTGTTTAAATGGATTGGGAGCTACTTATTGAAGAGATCCCTTTTCATGAACACTGCAAAAGGCCGCACCATAGGCCATTACACCTCTCGTGGCGTCCCACAGGGTGGGGTTCTCAGCCCTACTTTGTTAACCTGACGATTATTGTACTTGCCCGAGTTCTGCCTCAATCAGTCAACCTTTCTGCGTACGCCGATGACATCTTCATCTGGGCTTCGGCAGTGACGTGACCCCAAGTACGGGCAAGGCTCCAAAAAGCAGCGACAACAACGTCGAAGTATCTCCGTGCTCGAGGGCTAAGAATCTCCCCCGATAAACGCGCCTTAATTCCTTTCACTCGCAAGGCCATGTTCTGGTATCAAGTTTCGATCGAGATTATCAAAATTTTATATACGAGACGTCATAGATTCCTGGGCATCACTATTGACAGAGATCTTTCTTGGAGTGCTGACATCGCGCACTTGAAGAAGAGGCTCATTTCTATCGCCCATCTAATGAAATTTCTCGCCGGTAAAACTTGGGGAGCTTCTGTGTTAGCCATGCTTGAACTGTAGAAAGCGCTCATCTTAGGGTATTTTCGGTATAGCACACCCGTGCTTTCAAATGCTGGCAGAACAAACATCTGGCTCCTGCAAAGTATTCAAGGCCAAGTTCTTCGCACATGCCTGGGATTGCCTAGGTGTGCTAACACGGTCGCAACTATTGCCATTGCCAAAGAGCACCCGATTATGACCTGTATAACTGTCGACAAACTCCGGGCGCACATTCACCGTATATCCAGACTGCCTAGCCACCACCTTGCTAGCCTACTACTGGAAAGACCGAAGGCAGAGTTCCCCAGAGTGGTGGAGGCTAACTAGCATTCCATCTCCTGAAGATTCTCACCCGCATCCATACCGCTTTGCCAGGAGTGGTGCCCGCAAAGACCCCCTGTACACCTTGAAACCTCGGGGATAACCAAGAAAGCTAGCCTGTCATTTGCATCCCTCAAGCAGATCTCATTGAACCTTTTGCATATATCGTATGAAAACCGAACTCATAACTATACAAACAGTTCAGACTCGGGAAGCTCGAAGGGCGCTTTTGTGATTCCATCTTGGTCAATAACCGTCATGTTTAAAATTTCACACGTCACAACATCTACGGGCTCCGAGATCGCCACCCTTCTAGCCGCAATTAGATTTGTTATGCGAGAATCTTCTGCTAAATGGGCTATCTTCTGCGACTACAAGGTGGCCCTTCAATGTATGCGAAGTCTACGACTTGGGAACTACCATCAGATGGTATCTCAAATGAATGAAATCTGTCACCTCGTCTCTAACAAAGCACATGACACAATGTCTCGATGGCGGCCTAGTCACCGTGGGATGGGTGGTAACTACCTCGCCGACAACGCCGCCCCTTGGGCCCACCACGGAGCACCCACACTACTCATACCCCTGTCAAGGGTTGGTGCCAAAAAAGAACTTCGCCGCATCGCGCATAATACCACACTTATGCATTGGAATCTTCCACTTAACTCGACTCGACGCAGACCCTCGCTTCATAAGTTCAATTACAGCTGTCATCAAAGATTCGCGACGAGACGCTACAATGATGTATCGGTTGTGGGTTGGCGTTGCCTTCACCTATTCATTAAGACATCGAATGGGTATGACCGACTCCCCCAACTGTGACAACTGCCATTGTGTAGAAACTCTAGAACTTGTCCTGTGCCATTGTTCAGACTTTGAAGAAGATCGCTGGACTCTCCAGTGTGCCTTAAGGAGGCTTGATGATCGAGCCTTTACTCTGAAGAAGTTCTTGGCAGCGTGGCCTTCACGTACTTCAGCTCAAAAAGCCACACGAACCGTTCTACAGTTCTTGAGGGGACGTCACTGTGCGACCGCCTGTGAAACCTGAACTGTGTGTGCGGTGTGCGAGTTCTGTGCAATGTGTATCTCCTCCTCTCTCTTTTTCTCCCTCCTTCCCCTCTGCCCCGTGTAGGGTAGCAAACTGGACTTAGTCTAGTTAACCTCCCTACACTGCAAAAAATTGCGCGTACTTATGGACAGAAAAGCGGACATAGTGTCTAGGAAAAAAACATACTCTACCCCTTCGCCAACATCAAGAATACAGCACACGTTTAAGAATCACAGATTTCACCACTTCGCAAATATTATGAATACAGCACACGTTTACCAGTGATGTTTCACTGAATAGTGCAAAAAAGAAGCATCCCCTCCGTCAACAAAATATTAGACGAAAGAAATTATTTGCAATACGGATTACCTACAAAAATTTATACTATGGCCGTCGCATACCATGATTAGTAGCTGGTCGAGTCAAATGGGCAAATTCAAGTCCTTTCTACGAAAAGTCTATAGCCACTTTGAAATTTCGGAAAAGCAGCCACCGATAGTCACCGTGGAGTGATGCAATCTGCCTAACGTAGCTGTCGAAACGAAAACGGATGCACCAGACAGCACATCTACCAGTCATTTTGACAATGCCCTAAATGACGACACTGTTTCTCTAGCCGTTATCAACCGTCAATTTAGACACTTTGCTTTGTGCCCGCTTATCGACACTCACTCAATCTTCTCCCCCACTGCAAGAGAAACAGTGTCGCCATGAGGGGCATTGTCGAAGTGACTGGTAGATGTACTGTTTGGGGCGTCAGTTTTGGTTTCGCCAGCTAAATTGAGCAGGATGCATCGCTTTGCGGTGATGGCCAGTGGCTGCTTTTCCTAAATTTCCTAAAACAATACTAATAGAGTCGTGACGGAAGAAACACAAGCAAATGGAAATGACTGATTACTTTTGAATGTGATTGCGTTATCTCTGCCATGTAAAAATAAACGTGTTTTGGAGATAAATATTGTCATATATTGCAAAACTAAGGCTTAATACTGACATCAGTGCTTGTTGGTGCTATTCCTGCAGGATATGAGTGACTGAACAATTAATTCTGTTTACTGTCAAAGTTTCATTACCTCAATTTATGAAATAAACGCAATACTTTAGCTTTACTTGGAAGCCGATGACAACGTACCACTGCACATACTGTCGTAACTTGCGCATTAACACTGCAATTTAAAATAATTTTAAGGTTTTATCAATACTGTGTTTGAACTTACCTCAATTTATCCAATCACGATATTTTTGTTGGTTCAATGTAATGGTAATGGTACTTTACCAAAGTTCGTGAAGTTTTCTGCAGAAATTTAGGCCTATTTTGAAGATGGTTCCTTCATCACAGTTTTCTACGCGTATTGGTGTTCGATTACGCATGAGTTTTATTAGAGACATATGCAATTCAATTTTAGACTTCACTGTTCGCACCCACCTAAAAAGGTCCATCACTCCCCATTTTCGCTTTTCTCTATATTTTTCTTTTTGTTACTGTTTCGTGCTACGAGTCATGGCGCAACGCCAACTGTAATCGCCTTTTAAGCGATGTGCCTTTTGATTTTTCATGTATAAGTCTACGGAGATGAATGAACGAAAAACTTCATTTTCGCGAACGAATTCTCCGGTGAAAGTGACGCCCGCAATCAAGGGGGCTCCACCTTCACTGCGTTGCCGTTGTCATCTGGCCAACTCTGTAGATCAGCTTGAGCTGTTTTTTAGTCTTCAAGAAATAGGAATTGGTGAAATGTCTTTTGGCTGAATCTATGGAATTGCAAGACAACGTTTGAAACGAGTATCTAATAAAAAGATACAGTCTTTGTTCTTGTTGTGTAGCTGTCGAGGCACTGCAAAGGCAGCAGTGCATTTCAGTGTGCCGTTAGCGTGGCTGAGTGCTTTAAGACGCTGCATTTAGGCATGGGTTTTTCGGAGGCTTGGCTTTCACCGCTCCAAGAATTTTCCTGTCTTAAACGAGTGTTTTACTATTCCTTGCTGTGTAGTTGAAGTCACAGCTGACAGGAGCCAGCGTTTTAAACGAGAGAAGTTTACTATGAATCTCAATGAAGAGAAGATGTATTTCTTAAAAATAAAGATGACCTCTGGTAAGCTCACCATCGAAATGGTTATGAAATAATATAGTACAACGGCTATTTTATTTAAGTTTAATTACTCCATTATTCACAGCTGACCGTGGCCCCGCCACGGTGGTCTAGTGGCTAAGGTACTCGGCTGCTGACCCGCAGGGCGCGGGTTCGAATCCCGGCTGCGGCGGCTGCATTTCCGATGGAGGCGGAAATGTTGTAGGCCCGTGTGCTCAGATTTGGGTGCACGTTAAAGAACCCCAGGTGGTCTAAATTTCCGGAGTCCTCCACTACGGCGTCTCTCATAATCATATAGTGGTTTTGGGACGTTAAACCCCACATATCAATCAATCAATCAGCTGACCGTGGCCGTACTGAACACGAATCTTTGCCACGTCAATAATTTTTTGAAGATCACAATGCAACAGTCCTTTTTTAGGTGGTTGTTCTCATGCTTGAAGATATTACTCTTATAAATGAGTGCGTCACTGCTTCTTCGGTAGCAAAAACAGGCGAAAGACATACTTGCAGCATCTACAGAAACACTGACAGGCATGTAGCCGCATCCTGGGTTGAGAGTTATTTTCCGTGGACAAAGAAACTGTCGCCCTCGCATGATATTCGTCGCTTACGTAGGCCAGTGTGGCTGACGCGAATATCTCTGCAGCTGTGGCTGCAGCTGTGAGTGTAAACTATCATAGTGCCACGGTGTTTGTCTGAAAACCACCGTAGGAATCTTGTTTTGTCTGAAAACCAACGTAGGAATCTGGAGTGTCTGTAACCTCCCCGCTTTGACTTATCAACCATAAATGGACGTTTGGGCTGGCTTATGTGTATTATTATTGTTGTAGAAAGGCCCTCAAACAAATACAGATGACTCAGAGAAAGGGCAATCTTGACACTTTCTCGCTCCCAACTTTAGGTTTACTAAAAAAAAAAAAAGAAACGTGCGAATATCAACTTCGTTGCACAAAGAACGTGGTATGGTTTTTCTCTCCCAAGATAAAAGCACGAATGAGTTTCTACTACGCAAAAAAACTTGCAAGCGCTCCTCAGGGTAACCGAGTCTTATAAACAGTCACATATATATGCCATGTCGGCCTTATACAAAGAAGTAGTTTGCGCGCTACATTGTCTCCTAAGTATACGCGAGTGCGACGCAAGCAAGCAAGCAAGCAAATTTCTGCAAGAAAGAAAAATAAAACACTCCTTCCTGGAATTTTTTTTGACATACTTCGCAAAGATTCAACAATTCAACACAGATAGCTTCCGTCACACTATATTAAGCTCCAGCGCGACAACTCAGACCTGTTTTACTTTCATCACAAAATTGAACGCAGCAATTACTGAACTATACGCTTAACTATAACTTGCGCAGATTCTAACAGCTGAGGCAAGCAAGCTTCACCTCAGCGTTTGAGGCACGAAAGCAAGCACGCGCTGTTCTTCAATTTCAGCTGTTACCGCATTGCACTTCGAAACCAGTGTGCAAAAGCTTGTAAAAATTGACGCACTGAGCTTTGACCATAATTATGATTAGCCAGTTCACGCGGCAGCTTATTTATGCAACGCCAGGAAGAAAGGTACAGGTCCTCAGACAAGAAGACGCGTTCAGGACCACCGGCTGAAGCCCTTCGCTGTTTCTCGAGAGAATTCGAAAAGTGTAATACATCGGGCACAACAAGGGTCCTTGGATATGAGCATGTGCTTTTTTTTTTTACCTCTCAGAGGTCAACGGTGCGAGATACCTAACTGCCGAGAGTGAGTTGTCTGCAGCAGCTAGCATGCCCGATAAGCGGCACGCGTCGTTCGGGGTGGGTTGGCCTTGACTCATTCATGAAAGCGTATACGCTTGGACAGGTTGCCGCCTGATGGCGCGCACTATACAACGCATATTAGCAGGGATGACATTGGTAGAACAAAGGCCACTACTGTCGTATGGAGCAGTGTGTTATAAAGACAATTGCTTCTAAGAAGAAGAAAAAGCCACTCAGCAAACAGATGAAGTAATCGTGATTTTTGGTAACAGCCATTCCGTTTCGGATGTCGTTTTGAAGAGCATGCCAATAATGATCATCATCAAGACCACTACACAGATGTTCTGTTGAATGTTACATAACATCAAGAGTTGATGTAATCTTTTCATTTTATTTTCATGTCCTTTCTTGAGCTGTGCCACGTTTCACCATTTCAAGCGATTGCGAGGTTGGTGAGCATACCCTATGTTACGACCCGGGCCCGTCAGCCTATCTCACAAGTTACTTGAAATGAAAGAAAGAAAATGCCTAGTTACGCTTTCGAATGCGGAGAGACCGTGTGTTCAGTGTAAACGAAGTATGAAATAACCTTGGAAAACGTTCCGCCAAAACGGAAGCATTGTTCAGAGGTTGATGCCCACTACTTATGTTTTAGAGGTATAAAACACTTGATTAGCTGGAGCATGGTCCGAGCCTTTGGCGATAGAGATGGTTCCAGTTAAGTACCAACTGTGTCGATGTGATCGCACTTGTCGTGGTGGTGGAGTGGCTTTCATTTATCAGGCGTGCCAATGATTTATCTATTGCTGAGCGTTTACGACCCATCCAATGTATTTATACGGCACCGATTTTCTCTGTCAGCACTCCATTTTATGCGAACGCCGAATGAAGTGATAGAACCTTCTGGTGGTCAGCGTTGCTTTTGGCGGTGAAAGCATGTCAGAGCAGCTTTACTTGCTAAAGCAAAAGGCTGAACGACTAAATAGTTTCGAAAAAGCAGTACGTTGAAGGGAACAAAAATATATTGAGAGCAGAGTAAACAACAAAAGGGAAAGCAGAACTCGAGGAAATGGCCACATCCATAGCGGTCAGCTTGATTACCAATAAATGGCAAGCCATAGTTGCAGTGC
>NW_023612898.1:0-10000 GCF_013339725.1 Rhipicephalus microplus | reverse complement strand
CTTATTTCATCTGGGTCGTCGTATTTCCTATGTATACAATTCAGAAAGGTAAAAAATAATCATAACCAAATAAGGATTAACAATAAAGGAGATACATGAAGCCAAAAGTGCTGCAGCGAGAAAAAAAATTGAGGGGGGATCAGGGGAGATGAAGCGATTATTCGTAGGGTTATTGTTGTGGAGCGAATTGTTTCTTTCTCATTTTTTTTGTTCTCATGTCACGCCATTACCTTTGCAACTAAATCCGCCCTACACGACCACCGTGGTTGGACTAAACACGCTTTAGTAGGCTTGTTGAAATACGTTTCTCGTTATTCAATCACTGCGTTCGGAGAGCTGCGAAATATGTACGTTGTTTCTCAAGGCCTGAAACAAAGCGAGGGAAAAAAGTAAAGCAAGTATTCAGAACGGGAACATCGATGCACTAATAAGAAAGTGCGGCAGCTTTTCGACATCGCTATCGTGGCCGGGCGGTCCAAGGCGCTGGTTTAAGGCACCAGCCTCTTAGGGGGCGTGGGTTCGAATCCCACCGCAGCCACAACTCTTCTTTTCCTGGGCGAACGTTTTTATTTTTCTTAGCGTAAAGCACTTAGACGTGAGTTGTCTGGAGAACGAAATTTACATATGTTTAACGTCATCCCTCCGTGGACAGGCTACCAATAGTCCCATAGATCCTTGGCTGACTTCCAACCCTTCCTCCCTCTCGTTTACCACCGATCAAACGTGCCCCTTCAACTGCATAAATGCAGTCGTGAGTGCCAGCGCTGCATGGTACCATTCTTGCTTTCTGCAGTACAGAACAATATTTTAGCCTCTGTCACACCAAAACGCCCCGTTTCATTACTTCTGCCATCTGTCTGACTTTTATTTTCACATTTTTTTGTGGATACGTAGTCATCAGTCTTTTCTTCATAGATGAATACACCAATCTACTGAATTCATGAGGCGTGAGTCTGCGGATGGGTTGCTGTTGCCTCGAAACCACATCTGCACCCATTCCACAAAGGGGCCGTGACACGGTCACCCAACAATTCGGGGTTTACAGCTAGAACTAGAAGTAGAGAGTATTTTATGCCTATACATATGTGAAAAGTGGTCTCAACCAGGGCTTTGATTTGAGGGAGTTAGTACATTGTTAGCTGAAAAAAAAACGCGCAAAAGAGATGAGGGCACAGAAACTCAGTGCTCGTATGTGCACTGTGTTTCCGAGTCCTCGTCTTCTCTGCGCTGTTTTTCTAAGCTAACAATGAAAAGTGAGTCGTAAAAGAATATGGAGCTGTAAAAGCAGGGGCTTAGGCAGTCATTTTCTTTTTTTTTTGGCGGGGGGGGGGGGCACAAGCTTGGTTTGTCGCCCTCTGGCTATGGCACTGCCTTTTATAAGACAGTGACTATAAGCCCTCCCTACCATCGACGACCGCCATTTTGTCACAGCGTGATGTCGTCAATATTGAAAACCTGAGCTATCTCGGTCATAATCTTCCCAGGACGCCTGGAACTACTCTCAAGCTATCCTACCGAAACTTCGTGTACCCTCAGCTCCAAGACGCATTCTTTTGTGTTCTCCTAAATACGCAATGGTTACCAAATCTCTCGAAGTTCGAAGCTGTACGAAAGTCGACATCCATCTGCTTCTTGTTCGTTCAGTTTATTATATGTTGACCTTCTTTCGGCCCCCTCCGAAAGCTCCCTGCGTTGAATGTGTCTACGGCCTTCCACCCGTGTCGCAGGCACTGCGAAATTTCTGCCCCACAGCTGGTTCTGCATGGAATCCGTGATCGGCCAGCCCAACAACGACCAAGCAACGATGTCACGTAATGACGTAATCCCTATGACGTCATCCTACGTCACGTAACAGTAACTTCGCTATGACTTCATCTTCTGTGACACTGCAGTGGCGTCAATGTGACGTCATATTTTGTGACGTTATGGTGACCTTACTATGACTTTGTATTCTGTGACATCGCAGCGGCGTCACTGTGACGTCACGAAAAAAGCCGTTGTACGGCGACATCGCAAATTGATAATTTTGTGCATCTGTGGTGCGACGACGACAGCTACTTTTTGGTTTTGATGAAGGCATCTAAGGCTATCAGCTTAAACACTTATACACAGTCACCTTCAAACTGCAATGCTTCATGTAAGACCAAGTCGCTTGACAAGCCGTTCCAATACCAGGACGTATTTTCTACGTGATGCTTAATTTTGCTGTTCCTGGTTTCATTGGTAATATATGTGGTTAAATAGTTTTTAGAAACGAGCTAACTTTCTTATTTTTCTTATTAGAGTTTTCGTACAATGAGTGCTGTGTCATATAGATTCATGCTATCTTCATGTTCCATTGAAAGTAGTTTTCGCTGTATGAAGTTGAACAACATTTTTTTACTAATATGTTATTGTATAAAGTGTATTACTACTTAATTTTGTTTTGCCCATATGTATACTTACACACCCACGTTTCTGTCCTCGCTCGTTTCCCTCGAAGATTGTTGTTCAGTCTTTAATATTGACTTACGTTACGTTCCTGAAATAATAAATTTTAATATGTCTTGCGTAACTTTATTAGACCTGTACTTAGAGTAACACCTTCCTCCTTCCCTCACGCTATGCTGTAAACAGCGGGACATTATATGAACGGGTGAATGAATGAGGATTATGGAGCCCGCATGAAGAAATGTATACGTGCAGAAAAAGAAATATACCGGGTGAAATGTCCTCCGATATGTCAATAATTCTTAAAAAGTATCTCGGGTCTTTTCGTATCACAAAGTTGCTATTTTCTTCTTGCTGCTTTTAGGACAAAGCAAGTGAAAAAGAGAGATAGAGAGAGAGCGAGAGAGAGAGTACATGCCCATGCACTTATAAGAAAATGTTCTCTCCCTGAAATTCTTCTAGGCCCATTCAGCAAGGAGTTGCTTGGTTCTTTGGTAAAACTTTATTGCGAGACACGACTAGCATATTGTGGGCTTTTCACATGTGTGACAAATTTTCACTCGCTTTGTCGTATGAGAGCAGCTAACGTGGTTGCTCGCACATGATAGACAGCGGCTAACTTGTAAATGATGACATAAATTGAGGGCTGTTGGCTTATGGCGTCTAGCGTTGAACATGCACTTTTAGAACAATATCATCTTCATTGAAGCTAAGACTTGGAGTTTTTTATATTATTGGTTTAATTTTTTAGAGGTTCTGCAAATGTGTGCCGCGAATGTTTGTGACCTAAGTGGACTATAAGAAAACAAGAAAAAGTAAACTAATAAAAGATCAAAGCAATAGAGCATAGGAAATAAAAGGCTATATATAGAAATGACATAGTCATCAAAAAAAGATGTAAATTGACAAAAATAGAACAAAATACGATATACTATGGACAAAGCTGGCTATCAGAGAGGCTCTATAATGGATGCACCAAATTAATTATGACCACCCTAAGTACATCAGTGAAATCGCATTCCAAGGTAGCCGCAGTACGGTCGTCGATGCTGGGAATCGAACCAGCGACCATGCTTTCCAGCACATAAATGCCATAGTTCAAGCGTCACGCGTGGTTTTTGGCTCTTGTCAATCTGTACTGCTGCCATCACCAGTTCAAGGTGGCCCATCGCAAAAACCATGTCTGATTAGTGTAAATATATCTCTGTCAGTAAGTCAATTCTTACAAATTGAAAAGAAAACAGAAATATAATGATTGAGACACAATGACAATACCATTGAAAATATACTCAAGTGTTTTGATTGCGCATCACTTTCGTTCGCTAATAAAATTACTTCATTATTATTGATCTTTTTAGTGGGGCTAGTATGCCCTACGACAAATTAACTACTCCGAATAGCGGGATGCACGTTTTCATTCGTTTCGAAACTATCCTTTTTTCGGTGTATTGCCTTTGCTAATTCATTCTACATTCGTGTAATGAAAACTTGACTTTGATGTGGCATCACTCTTTTGCCTTTTTTCTGTGTAATGTACTAAAGTGGACTACTTGCGCAATGAATCTTACTGAGTTAGTGAGTGAAAAAATGCCCCTGTGAATGGGACACATGTAATCCCTCAGGTCGCAAGAGTTATCATTAGAAAATTTCAAGATAGCAGTTCACTTAGTACGTCCTTGTATTGTATCACTCATTTCAGCAGTAAATAACTGGCATCTGGGTGGGCAGGGCCCGGTTGTTGTGAGTTTTACTAACGGACTTGACTTCTCCGAGCTGACTGGTTTTTATGCGTGGTGCATCTGGTACTTTTTTCTTTAATTTTGTGCTAAACAGAACTCCGACGAGTTACATTGAGTGCTCTCTGTGAACTAGTACGCGTGTTTCTGAAATTCGGTAATTCTAGCCTACCATTACTTTAAAATATATATTTATCTTTGCGTTTCTCTTTCAGAACTCACGACTGCAGCACCCGCATAAATCACACGATCGGAAACACGACGGGCTCGCGTGCGTCCGGCTAAATTTTTTTCTTTTTTGCTTCCGGGCGCCGCAGCGATCCTCGCCGTGCCTTGTGACGTGAGGCGCGCGATCCGCCTGGCGTTCATGCGGGGCAGCCTGTGGTGGCGCCGTGCCGAAGTCTTGCGCAAGCACAGCTCGAGCAGGAAGACGGTGACCGAGAGGGCCGCCATGATCGCCCAGAGAAAGAAGATGGCCGCCATGTCGTCGTAACGGAGCACCTTGAACGACAGCTCGCCGGCCTGCGAGCGGCCCGCCTGCTGCATGGCCTGGCAGTGGAACCATTCCTGCATGCCGTCGCCCTCCCACTTGAGGTTCAGTCCAGACTCCATGATGGAGGTAATTCTGCTGGCACAGAGAGTGAAAGTTGTTAGTATTGTTTGATAAAGAAAACCCACGGCAGACAGGGCGTAGGCGATGAAATCGGGGGTTGGAGACGGAGAGAACGTAATGGGTCACGAATGATCAGAAGAAATCACATAGACCATTGATAAGGAATAAAACATCAATGAGCACATTGTAAAAACAGAAGAAGCCTAAACAAAAAGAAAAACAAACAATATCAAATACTGATGAAATGAAGCAGCGGGAAGGATTCTTACCTAGAAAATAAGCTGATAAAAAAGGAAATTATTTTAGGCTGGTAAAATATTTTTGTATAACTACACAGTCATTATTGCATGATATAGAAGGATAATTATAAGGCAGATGTTGAGATTAAATTAACGTTGTTGTAAGTATCATGTCTTAAACATTTCACATTTCGGCCTCGTTGTAAAAAAGAGCTTTGGAAAACCCACCTCAACTCTGAAGATTATGCATTTCGCTGCTATTGATTAAGATGATACGGCGTCGCATTATGCGAACCAAGAGCGAGCTTGTATGGAAACGCCAATGCCGCTGTGGATATTTCGTGCCTCCACTAAATATCCTGTGTTTGTGACGAGAAAGAATTCTGCGGTTAAACTATAGGACGAGCTTGTGACAGGAAACCAATACGAAAAATAGAGCGACACTGTGGAGCATGGCCGTCGAACTAAGAACTCCGGGAGGAATGTGTGGGCTTTTACGAATGCATCATCGTAAACGTGAGAACACCGGCGTGCTTGGATGCAGGTGCGCTATAAAAGACCCGGCGTGCCGAAAAATTATATCGGAGTACACCCCAACGGCGGGCCTCGTAATAGTATTGGGATATTGGCTTGCAAAACACACACACACACACACACACACACACACACACACACACACACACACACACACACACACACACACACACTCACACACACACACGCACGCACACACGCACGCACACACGCACGCACGCATGCACGCACACACACACAGGCAATCAAGTTACACTAATGGTGCATAATGAGGATCATGCATGTTGGTTTTAGAGTAGAATATGTCTATTCGTTTTGGATGTGTATGCGATCAGATTAGAAAATTCCAATACATTCGATGATGTTCTGATTCATTCGGGCGTCACTTTCGTCGAGTGGTAACACGTGGGTTATCCTGCGAAATCAAGGAACAGATAAAGAGAGAGATGCCCAATTACGCTCGTGAATACCTACAGAGCGAGAGCGAATACGTACTTAGCGTGGATCCTGCGCTCCAGTCCGGGAGGTAAGCGCTTCGAGTGAGCCACCGTGAAGAAGCGAGAGAAGAGTACCTCCGGCGCAACGTACAGCTTGCCTCTGCTCAATCGGCACTGCTTGGCCAACATGTGCATGGTGACGTAATGGTCGCTGACGATGACCGCACGGCCGCTGTACAGTTGTTCCATGGCTGTTGGGGAGTACATGTCGGCGATGGTTACGAAACCGTCGTGTGTATGTACCTGGCGGGTCAGGTCTCGCAGTGATGGTCTCTCAGATGTCTGCGAGCCAGCAACAAGAACAAAGCAAGTGGTCACCTAAAGGCGCGTACGTGTTGCCAGAGAAATAGAGGCACGTCATGCACCTTAGCCAGGTGGGCACAGATGAACGAATGTAGACAATGGTGATTACAGTCCATACAGCTAGAATAATCTACTCTGAACAAGTCCAAGTACTTTTCTACGCTTTTCACGTTGGCTTTAAAAATACAATGTGCGCTTATAGATGTGTATAGGCATCGCAAATACTTACTTCCAAGTACACTTTCTTCTGACAAACTGTGTACACATAGCGAAAATCTTATTGCCTGACTACGATGCATGTCGCGCTAACGTACACACTAACGACAACAAAAAATGACGCTCATTTTTCGGCACCTTCCAGGGGGATATATTCGCTTCCTCGATGTCAGCATCATAACCTTAGAACAAATGAACGATCAGAGCCCCCCCCCCCCCCCGCCTACCCCCCTTTTTTTGCAGCTTGACTGATATCCAAATTTTACTAACTTGAGTCACCGTCTTCATCATGAACCTGACTACGCCCACTGCAGGGCAGAGGTCTATCCCATGTTCTGCTAACCGACCCCGTCCTGTACTTTCTGCTGCCACGTTACGTCTGTACGAGCTTTGTAATCTCATCTGCCCACGTATTATGTGTCGTCCCATCACGCCTATGCCTTGTATTAGAATCTAGCCGTAATTTCAAGTGTTAAGGCGAGTTTTCTTGTTGCCTTCGGGGCTACCCATTTTTCCCGAGAACCTAAAGACACGCACAATGTTAGGCGTACGAAGTTTACGAAAAAAAAGGAAACGCCGATAAAGTGCTAAACCAAGACAATGTTGTACATATAAGCAGAAAGGCAACGTTATTACACGGTCAATCATCACATACCTAAGCAGCCAATGTTTACGCAATCGCTGGAAGCTTGCAAACAAGTCCATGTGCTATTAGATGGTCTCTGCTCGCAGCAGGTTGAATTACTTTTTTTTTTAGATGGTGGGGGGGGGGGGGTCATTGGGATTTAAATTATTGAAATTATACGCAATCCCTGGAGATTCCTGAATGGCATGGCTTAAAATGAAAATAGCATTATAGCATTCAGAGAATGCTATTTTATAGTACTGACAGTATACGTTTAAGAGAAGCTTTCGTATAACTGAAGCGGTGATACAGGTGGTACGGGACGTTAGATGAACTCACCCGTATGTAAGTTTCAGTACACGGTGTGTCTCCACACCATAGGTCTTATGGCTGGTCGGTACACTACTTCGTCGGCAGAACGAAACCGTGGTGGCTCTGTCTTGATGGCCATGCTGGCTTTGAGTTGTCCCGCGAAACCATTGGTTAGCACGAGAACGGTCAGCCACCAGATCGAGTAGAGGAGACGACCACCGTGGCTTATCGTCTTTGCCGTGTGTCCTGTGATGTAACCAAGCTTCTTTCAGGTTGACTCATTTAAAGGGGCCCTGCAACACTTTTTGTGCATGGTCAGAAAACGCTGCAGTTCGGTAGTAGAGGCTCGCGACATCACGCGAGCCAAATATTATAGCACAACACGCGGCCTGGAATTCACAATAAATTACCGAAGTCAGCTAAAAAGTGCTTCCTCTTGTCTCGACACTGGCAAAATATTCCCAAAAATCACACGTATTACCCACCTACCAGCCATTGGCTGATTTTAACATGGCGCGATCGCTCGTTACAGGGATCGCCGCGGTATGCTGCGACTTGTCCACGCGTGTGAGCGCGATCACACCAAAAAAGCGGCGCATTCGAAAAAAAAAAGAAGAATAAGTGCTCAAGGCCACGAGGCACGTGTCACGTTTTTGTGTCGCCCTGCCATTCCTCCCTGCTTAGCTTCCAGCGCTATCGTTGGGACGACAGAAGAGAAAACGCAATTGCAGCGTGCAAGAAACCTTTGTGACTCCACTCGCACTGGACGGATTGTTAAAATTTTTGCGGCATGGAATTCGTGAGGCGATAACCTTTTCCAGCGAATTCGTTCCATGGTTTTTTGGAAAAAAGCGTTTGAGTGCCCTCTTTGGGTTACATTAACTATATAGTACATCTTATAAACTACAGTGTCACGCGCAGAAGCCACACGCTCCCTTGTGCACTCGAATAAGATAATCGGACGTGTTTTTTTTTGCTATATCTGTTTATATCACTGGGCTCTGTTGATAGACCCCGCCTCCCGAAGCTTTCCAGTCTGCAAGCAGCTGTCCGCTCTGCTGGTTGTTGTTCCTTGTGTTGCCTGCGTGCGTAAAACACGTGCCGGGCACGGTGTGTCCCAGTAAGGGTCCACCGCGTTGGCGATCCTTTGAAGGCATGTGCGCAACGCAGGTTTCATACCAGTACGACAACAGCAGCCATGGTTCCCCAACAAGCATGCACCTGACGGAGTCACGAGAACCGGAAGTAGATGGTGTTTCAAGCAGCGCGTTAGCGATGACGTATGCCACGCGAGGTTGCGAGGGGCACTCGGCGAGAGGGCGAAGCGGCGTGGGAGAGGTTACTAGTGGAGGGAAGCGCAGAAGAGAGTGAAAGGTGTGGTCGTCACGGTTTTGATAATCAAACGCGTCTAACGTCGCTATTACTGCACCGTTTCAAACGAATTCTCACGGCTCCGTGTTCGGCGAGCACTCGTGCACAATTTCTCCACAACAACTAAATTTCAACCTCTGGGTGGTTTACGGGCCCTTTAAGAACCACGCGGGGACCGAGTGCGTATGCGTGAAGATATGCCCTGACACATGAAGCATTACAACTATTTAGGGCAAAGAAAGCTCCTCTACCCCCAAATTTTAAAGTGTGTGCATACAAACCTTCGTAGGTAAAAGAACGCAAGATGTCCCACGCATTCTCATACATTTCCCACACGAAGCGGCCGCCATTGCGAGGTCTTCGCTTCTCGACGAACGCGAGAGCCGCAGACACCACCGGAATTGTGGCGAGGAGGACTAACCATACCTGCGAGAGAGGCGTCACAGAATACGTTGGTCCTCTAAAGGTGAAAACGCCTGACCACACGTACGCGCTGCAGCATGCCAGCGCGTGCCTTTCTGACGCGGCGCCGGGCCCTCTGCCTAAGAGAAGGCGCGCAGCTTCGAGTAGCCGTGCACCTTCCCCCTCTCCATAGGTAGAGTACCGGCGCTATGTGCTAACGCGCGGCAGCGCGTAGGTTAGGAAAAATTACCAAGTCGCGCGCTTTCAGAGTGTCACAAGTGAGGTAAATTGCTTTGGAACAGCCAGGTTGCATTGGCAATTGTCGGGGTGTAGTCAGGGTTTTATTGCAGGCTAGTTTCCGACGGAACTATGCACTTGTACACACGTCTCTGCTTGTATGAGTGCATGTAACCTGCACATGATGTTTTCTTAACACTGCAGATATTTAAATCAAATTCCGTCAGGGTGCTGTCACTTTCTTGGTTAAGGGTAGTTCAGTATACACGTAACAAAGGGGTCTATTTCCATGTACACAAAACGCGATTTGTTGCGATATGGCTCTGATAATTCGGCGATAAATATCTCGAATAACATCAAAACTTCCCTATTGTAAACTGAGGGTGTGCCATAATTGTTGTTCTAGTCTGGCAGGTAGTCCAGGTGGGAACGTTTCTGATATAAGGAATCCTCTCTCCATCGTTCACAAGCCTTTATACAATGAA
>NW_023612897.1:0-62735 GCF_013339725.1 Rhipicephalus microplus | reverse complement strand
GAACGAATATCAGAGGCGAATGAGGCGGGCTGAAGTGGAGAAGTGGAACGGCGGAAGGGCGAAGGCGAGCGGCGTCTCGTGTTTCGGCTGTTTCGTGGTGCAGTCGATGCAGGAGGAGATGGAGACCGGTGCGGGGGAGACGAATAACGCCGACCTTGATAAGACGCCCCGTTGTACAAATCCCGTTCACGCACATCGTTCCGATGCTCATCTTGCTGGCGCTTCCGGCAGAAACGGGATATATGGCCGCGATAGCCACAGTAGAAGCATACAGGGCGAGACGAGCGCCACGGTGGAGAATAGAAGGCATTCGGGGCACTTGGAGATAGCGCGGTCAGGTGGGCCGAAGGGTCAGGGGGCACGGAATGGTAGTTCACAGGGGTAGCGGCAGCAACTGACGCGTAGGATGGACGTGGCAATGTCGCGTGGGCGTCGCTGGGAGGCACGGCAGCAACTTGAGGGTACGTGGCTAAAGGGTGAGAAGGAGGTGGCTGTACGGGTGCAGAGCCAGTCAGGGATGTAAGTTCGTCCCTGATGATGTCACGTAAGGGCATTCCCGAAGGCTGAGTAGGTCGCAGTGTAGGAGGTGTGAAGCCCATGGACCGCAATTCTTCGCGTATAATGTCCCTGATGAGGTCACGCAGATGGCCATCTGACGTGGAGTGGTGGTCGCCGATGTCTGGTTGAAGGCGGACGGAGTCCAGCGCATCAAGGCGCTGGCATGTCGCAACGACATCAGCGATGGTAGCTGGGTTTTGCACAGCGAGGGCATTAAAGGCAACAGGCCCAATGCCTTTCAATATGTGGCGCACTTTGTCCGATTCCGGCATGGATTTATTGACACGCCGGCAGAGTGCGAGGACATCCTCGATGTATGAAGTGTATGATTCACCGCGATGTTGTCGGCGAGTATCGAGTGTCCTCTTCGCGACGGCGGATCGAATGTCTGGTGTCCCAAAGACGTGCCGCAGCTGCTGCTGGAAGGTAGCCCAGTCGGGTAAGTCAATGACGTGGTTAAAATACCATGTCTTTGCGACTCCGGTCAGATAAAATGGGACGTAACGCAGTTTGGCGGCCTCGTCCCACCGATTAGCGACACTTACGCGGTCGTAGTCGTCGATCCAGTCTTCTACGTCTTCTCCACGACTACCAGCGAAGAGCGGGGGTTCCCGCTGATGTCCGTGTATGTAAGTAGGAGGGGCAGCTTGCGGCGGTGCGTTGTTGATGAGATCAGTGCCGGCAGGCTCGGTCTGGGACATGCTGCCTGACTGTGGGAGCAAGCGGCGGCCTGAACGAAGCTCCAGGGGGTATAGCGGGCTGCGGGAGGTACGAGGACCGAAAATCCACCTCCACCACGTATGAAGTCTTGGTAGTCTTGGCTGCGACAGCGTTTATTTGAGGAAAGACCTCGCAAAACGAACGGGCAGAGCCAGCACACAGACGATGACGATGATGATGAACCAGAGTGGCAATGAGGGCAAAGAGACAAGCGGATGATGGTGATTGTGATTATGCAGGGATGAGGACGATGTAAGTTACAAATGCCCACAATATATATATATATATATATATATATGTTGAAGTAGTAATACAAAACTGAGCAATTTTGTATATACAAAAGGAAAATGCAAAAGAAAGTAATAAAGATGACAGAACAAGTAAAGACACAACCGGCACAGAACGAGTAAAAAAAGTTGTTGAGAATAATGGACATTGGGTCTCAATGACCACGATGTTTTCCTTCTTGCATAATGACCACACATACATGACAGCGTGCTCTTTTGGCCTTTTACTGAGAGTAATACTTTCTTCGCTGCAGTTTTTTTTCTAATTACAGCTAAACTTCACGTATTTTCTTTAATAAGCTTCACGTAAGTAATGCCATGGCTGGGTAATGCATTTGCGGTTCCTCAAAGGGATAATGAACAAAAATCGGAAAAACAGACGAAACTTCAAAATTCAACTCGGACGATGCCACTGTTCTAACAAACAGAGTTTATTTTCCACATTTTTCAACAGCTGGTTGCTTTGCTGTTGCTTTTATTACCAACTGACATTGTACGTGCCTAGAGTGTCCTAGAAATATTCTAGGTCACTCTAAACTTGCCCGTTTCAGGTGTGTGTGACGTCGCCAAACATCACCTTCTCTAGTTCACGGCGTTCTCTAGTTTTGCTTTAGTCAGTCTGTCGTAGCATAGATGACCTAACTTTGGTCAGGAACAGCCAGGGCATACAGGAGAAGCTTCTATTATCAGTATACATCACTGTGGTGCATCTGTGCGGTAATGAACTCGATTTGATTTGTTTGACAGTTTAGTCTGAACTGTTTGTTTGACAGTTCAAATCAACTGTTGTTCTGCAAAAGTCAAATTTTACACTCCTGAAACCAAATGGTGGCACATCCGTATATAACAACATAATTCAAACCTGTTTTTATTGACAGTTTCATGTGTTATTTGATTTCAAACACAAGGAAGCTTCAGCACCGACATGTTATGTATTCAGATTCTGTCAAGGTGCTACAAACCCCACTTCTTTTCATTATCATACAACTTAGCAGAAGCAGCTTAGCTGCAGTGATGAACTCATGCATACCGCCAGAGCTGTTCGAGGAACAAATTGGGAAAATGATGAATCTATTGTATATGTATAAACACCATACAAAGTTATCAAAATCTACTGTGGCCACAAATCTGCCTGTGTGTTGAGGTAAATCAGATGTCATGTTGATAATTCCTTTTTTTTCCAGCGTTCTATGAAGAAAACTCATGCTATGTGCTCTGCGACACACGCAGTTAAGGACTTAACTGACATTTCTTGTGATGATTTCTTTGGGGGGGGGGGGGGGAGGCTTCGAAGAACTTGTCTTGTCCCGAATTGCTTGCAGTGACGTTTTTCCTGTTGCAAGGTGCAGGCTGCTTCAAAACCAATTAACTCGCCTTATAGCCCTTGCTGAAATCGACCATTCTACAAGCATTTATAGTACATGACATGCTGGGGCAAGATATCAGTAGTTTCAGACCTATCAGACTAATCTGCCATGTAGAAATAATTTAGTAACTGAGATGCATCAATGTGGAATAAGAATGGAGTGGAGCACATTTGGCTAGTATTCTCAAATCATGGATGGTAGACTGCTACTATCCCTCAAGAGGAAGGTATATAACAGCTGAATCCTAGAGGTGCTTACCTACGGAGCATATACCTGTAAGACTACAAAGATGGTTGAACTTAAGTTGAGGACCACGCAGCGAGCTATGAAAAGGAAAATGATAGGTGCAACCTGAAGAGACAAGAAGAGAGCAGAGTTGATTAGGGAACAAAAGGGTGTTTAGGAAATCATAGTTGATATTAAGAAGAAACAGATATGGGCCGGGCATACACTCTGTCTTTCTAAACTTTGATGCATTAGTGTTTGTTTTTTCTGCATGAAGCACATGCTCTTTAGCACATCTGCACAATAATTGTGTATTGTTGCATTTACTACAAAAATATTTGTTGAAAATTTATAAAGTTACAGAGCCAGAATCGAGGTAATTGAAATGACCACAAAGCGATGAATCAAGGAGCGTCAGATGAGCGCATGCTACTACCCCTTCCTAGGCATTGCGAAGAACTTTGCTAATTCAATAGTGATTACCACAGTTCCATCCAGTAATTGTTGCAAGACTACTTTATTAATTCACTTGCAAGGTTGATAAACTTCAGATCTTCAGCTGTGTGTACAGACAACTTGAAACTTGCGAATAACTCAATGATTATGAATAGTTGTTAAAACATATCCTTACCTATGTTGACAAGACATTGCTTTAATTAGCGATTTGCATGTAACGAAAATGTGTACAACATGCCCTCCAAAGGCAGAATGGCATGATCACAGCCAAGTGAAGTCCCTCATTGAACATGCTCTGAGTTTTCAGATCAATCCTTCAAAAGTCGAGAAGAGAACGGCTACAACTGATTCTTATCTAGACAAATACACGCGCACACCATAGCCGGATTATGTGGACAAGATTTCTAAACTGAACATTTTAAAAAAAGAGCAGCCTGAATTCAGTCATGTGTAAATTGCACTTAGATGGCTACATGCATATTTCTATAGCGCAGTCAATCGAAAAAAAAAAAAAAACGACTGAAAAAGCTGAACAAAACTTTCACACTCCGTAACATGACAACTCGAGGTAACGCGGGGTCAACTTGCAACATTGTTCGTAAAGATTAACAAGTTCGTTTTTATAGGGTAAATAGTTTTGATAAATAGGATCTCGACGCAACACGCAATGAGTTGTTATCCGTCGGCCAAACATTCAAGCAGCGTAACAGCAGAGAATGGCCGCACATGACTGGCTCCTACGCGTACATCGACTTCGAACAGTATGCCCCGAGCTTATCGCCGCACCATCGCATGAGCATCCAAGTCTCCAAAGGCGGCGGCATCAACCTTCGGCGGTTTTTGACGTCTGGTCGCGAAGTAGCGAAGCGGAAAGTAGATGAGGTGTGGAACAGCCGTATTGACGAGCAGTTTCTTCCACGAGATCCTTGCTTTCGCAACCCTCGACATACCCGCGGCTCTTACCGGACAATCGAATGAATGACTCTGTGAATGAATGAATGAATGGAATCAATAATGCTGCTTCACGCGTAGTCGTCACTCGCAAGGTTTGGTTAGTAGCGGAATTTTGAGTGTAAAGTAGACATACCGTCCTGATCGAGAACTACCGCAACCACAGACTGTGAAAACTAGTTTGCGAAACCAGCCAGCTGCTAGACTAAGCTATAGTGTTCTAGAATAATGGATAGCGAGCCCACTCTACGGGGAGAGGGTACGTTGCCGTGGTGCAGAAAATGTCAACGAGTTTTCATTTTCTTGAGTGCCCGCGTGGCGCTACCATCGTCAGCAATGGGAGTTTTCACCTTTTCACTCCGCTTCTGTGTTGGCTGTGTGTCGTCGTCGCTGCAGGTTTACGGCCGAGCAGTGCTTTGTCAATACGTTCCATTTTTCAGTTCTTATAGTTGTGAATAATGTAGATTGGTAGTGGACACCTCGCGGTCATCGACACTTAGTGCGGAATGGCACCACGTCGCCAGAACCATTGTTATGCGCCCGGATGCCAGACGGGCTACGTCCACGTGAAAGGTGCTCCAAAACCGTCACTGTTCCTCGTCCCCAGGGATGAGAGACTCAGAAGACTGTGGGAGAATAATTTACACCGTGGGGACAAGCCACTCAAAGACACAAGTGCTGTTTGTGAACTCCACTTCGAGCCTCGGTTGTAATTCGCGATTATGTACACACCATCAGCGGTAAAGAAGTGCGGATCCCACGCGGGAGGCCTATGTTGAGCAGTGACGCTGTTCTCACTATTTTGTCAAATTTGCCATCGTATCTCACCAAAAAAGCAGTGAAAGAAAGGCCGCCTCGAAAAAGGAAGTCTGAGAGTCATGCTTCGCCAGTGAAGCACCGGCTGCAGTGCACGAGTGGCAACTCGACGGTGTTGCACACAAACGCCGTAAATACTCCGGATCCAGACGCTGCAGCATCGAGGCCAGAAGACGAACAGCTGGCCATCGATGTAGAAGTTTCTTCTTCAGAAAATCCGCAGGAAGACCGCAAGTCTATGTCGTTATTTAGCTGTCTTGAGGTACCATCACCGCACTGGACTAAGCACATCTTTCCAGATCACAAAGGCATTGTGTACTGCACGTCCGTGTTGACACCGAAGAATGAAGTACGATCGGAAAAAGCAGTCATGTTTTTTGAGTCACGCATTGCGAGCTACTGCAAAGTGTTCATCAGAGGTACCTTGTTGAAAGAAGGCACTGTGGAAACAGAGGCAGCAGCAGAAGGAGTGCTGAAAACAAGTGATCGTATGTGCATTTGCGTTGGAGCAATATCTCATGAAGACTATGAAGAACGATCTTTTACGAAGAAGCTAAAGGACCATGTGGTTACATGCAACAAAATGTACTTCAGCATTAAGTGTCTTGGCCAGGTTGATAAAAAAGGTATTTATCATGTGCATTTTTACTAGTATGATAGCTATAACTCTTGTCGCTACGAAAGATTTCTTGCCAGTTATTGCAACCTAATTCACTGCACCTTTCTTTCAGGTGCACATTGTGTGTCTTGCCGCTATTTGAAACGAGCACTGCAAATCCGACGAGCCCGGGTGAAGCGAGCAGCAACAAGGAATTGCCAATATGCAGCGCTGAAGTTGCGTGTTGTGGCCAGAAGAAACACTAGATTGTTTTCTCGCTTGAAAAGTGTGAAAAAGAAGCTGGAAAAAATGCAAATTAGGAATGCTGCTATAAAAACAGAAACTTTAGAAGCACAGAGTGCAAGGCTTCCACCAAGACAGCAGGAAGCTGTACGACAGTGCTTTCCAGCTTCAAGAGTAAAACCCAATGGGTTGCGCTATACGAAAAGCTGGGTTTTAGATTGTTTAATCATGAAGATGAAGAGCCCTCGCCTGTATGAACACCTTCGTCGCAATAACATCTTAGCCCTTCCATGTAAAGCAACCCTGAAGCGCTATGTACATGCATACCGCACTGTGTTTGGCTTTAGTGAGAAAGTTCTAAAGCAGCTAAAGGAAAAGACAGCGGAGCTTGATGTTTGGAAGAAACACGGTGGATTGGTCATCGATGAACTGAAACTGTCAGAACATTTTTCAGTGAAGAAGTCGGGTGCAATTGAGGGTTTTGTGGATTTAGGTCCATTTACAACTTCCAAGGACAAAGGTGTGCCATGTGACCACTGTATGGTTATCCTTTTCGTCCCATTTCAAGGCAAGTGGAGTCAAGTTATTGGTTACTTTGCTACACATGGAAACATGAAAGGGGACGCACTCGCCAAAGTTGTAATTGAAGCAACCATACTAGCTGAAAAGAGTGGGCCCTTTGTGGATTTTATTACTTGCGATGGTGCAAGTTGGAATAGAAATATGTGGAAAGTACTTGGGATCCAAGCGACAGCTGACTCTACTACTTCGAAAATTAAACACCCCAGTGATGCATCACGGCACCTATATTTTATATCTGACTTCCCACATTTCATCAAATGCCTACGAAACTCTCTGCTGAAGTCTGGATTCAACACCCCTGCAGGTCATGTATGTCTGATGTTTTTTACGCATATCACACATTGGATTTCATATATGCTTACATTATCTCCAAGCTTAACCAGGTGTATTTCAATATGGTCCACTTAATTTCATTGCAGGTTGATATGCAACATGTAAGGGAAGCTCACAAAATAGACTCCTCCAACGTGACCCTTAATGTGATGCCGGGCATAACACGGTGTCACCTGGATCCTAATGGATTTGAGAAGATGAGGGTCAGCTATGCCTTCCAGCTTTTTGGGACAAAAGTCCTCCAAGCTTTCCACCTATACAAAGACAAGTTGGAAGCAACACTTGGAAGGATGGATGTAACACAAGAGTTCTTCAGGTGAGTCGTCTCTTGTCATATGCTGGTTAAAATTAGGTAGTGAAATGTCTGATATAACCAACTTGTAAATGAAAATTATATCTTAATAGAATGCATCATTAGCACCGACATTTGGGCGAGTTGGTTTTGGTTCATAGTTATGAATGGCGCAAAACACACGAGACACAACATGACGTCCTTGTGTTTTTCGTCATTTTGTGTCTCGTGTGTTTTGCGCCGTTCATAACTATGAAGAATGCATCATGGAATGTAAACTACAAAATTATGAAAACAGCTGTTTTGCATATTTCAGCAAAATCCACCAGCTCATAAGAGTGATGACATCGCGGTTCCCTGCTGAAGCTCTCAGACCGTGTTCATCAGGAACAGCAGTGCGGCAGGATTTTCTGTCCTACCTCAAAGCATGGGAGCAGCATACGAAAAGTGGAGGAGGCTTTCTGAGCAATTCCACTGCTGCTGGCCTACGTGTGACCATTTCGAGTACACTAGAGTTGCTTGACTATCTCACTGAAAATGTTGGCTTTAAATACCTAATGACTGCAAAAACTAGCCAGGATCCTTTGGAAAACCTTTTCGGTATTATCAGGCAATCTTCTGGCAGTAATGATCATCCAACACCAACTCAGTTTTTGATTACAGTAAACTGCATGTCATTCTATGGTTTAGTTAAAGGTGTCAGTCAAGGAAACTGCGAAGAGGGCATGCTAGGTTCCCTTTTGGAAGTTAGTAGCCCACGAGACACATCGCAAAATGCAGCAGGCATGGATTTGGCACCGAGCTCTTCTCCGAACGAGCAGGCGTTGGTTATACCTTCCCAGGACCACAGCCAGCATGTTGCGAGGAGCGACTCGAGAATTAATATTTACATTGCTGGCTACGTGGCACGAAAGTGCATTTGAAAAGCAATTGTAAAGATTGTTTGATACTACTTACCGCGCCTGCCCCAGACGAAAGCTTTCAGCTTGCAAGGTTGACACTATTTCGTGACAACGGTGGACTCCTCTACCCAAGTGCTTGCCTATTTCGATTCATAAAGAAGCTTGAAGACTTGTTCCCGGGCTGCTTTTCTTGTGAACAACTCCATGCAGACAGCATTTTAGATGTGCTGACCATTGTGAAAGCAAGGCTTTGGCAAGAGGTTGGGTGCCCAAGCCATGTCTCAATGCTCTCTCAAAAAATAATACAATTCTATGTTGTTACACGACTTCATTTCTACATTAAGGGGCTAAATACAGACAGAGCAGGCAAACGCCAGAAAGCAAAGCACTTAAAGATAAGCCGCTGCTGCTAAATATTTTTTCCTTGCTTTAGAAGATTTTTAAAATTTTATTATTGTTCCTGTGTGGATTTTACAAGTGTAGGTTAAACTTGATGTATGAATCCTTTCTGAATATTCTTTTTCTGTTTCACTGACCCAAATACAAGAGAATCCCAGATTTGAAAAACAAGCAAAATAGTATGTTGCCACTCGCCACGCATACTATAGCAATAAACCCTTGACTAAGTGGCAACTCTGCTTATTTCAATTGTGAATGGTGGCTTTGGTCCTTGGCGTACCATCAATAGTGCGATTAATATGATCTACGAGAACATCTGTAGATCTCTATAAAAATGCATGTTATTTGAATGGAAATGTGTCTATTATTTGTCATTTTCAGTATTTCTTCTGATTTAATGTCTTTACTTATTGTGTGAACAATATGTGTTGAGTGTTTATGTGTTTTTGTGAACTTTTTTATGCCAAGTGTGCTATTGAATATATTTAGCATCTCTTAGTGATTATTTGTAGTTGTGAATATTTTTCTAGCATCTATTGGGCTGTTTTAGGAGACATGCTCTTTGTCGCACACGCTGATAAGTACATAAAGGGGCCTTGGCCCTCTTCAAGCTATTTCAGCTTTTTCCATCTGCTTTCACTTTGAGGAAAAAAAAAATAAAAGTGATTGCTATGCATGGCTTTTGTGGAGTACGGTCATTGTGCTGCCCCACCAAATAAACTTTTAACTTATTCCCGTGAACGATTGTTGTCCATATTTTTTTTCCACACCTTCATTACAAATTCACTTTTATTTCTCGGGCATGATTAGGATAGGTCTTTCCTTCTGTGCACTACTACACATTTTCTTGCACTTTTCAGCAGAATATATCAGCTGAGAGCGCGTAAGGTACTTAAGTTTGTAGTAATATTGTTTTATTTAGTGAGAGCACGACTTCACCAAAGTTACTGTTGAGTACAAACGCTAGCATAGTGGTGGAGAAATGTGAGCCACTTATATGCCACTCTGCGACTTTATTAAATTAGTGATCATGAAAACATTAGTCTCTTTTATCTAAAGGCAATCGATGTCAGTGCACGTTAAAATTTCCGGAGTCCTCCGCTACGGCGTGCTTCATAAGCAGAAAGTGGCTTCATAAACCAATTATCTAAAGGCAATAAAACTGCGAGAGCGCAATACAAAACTGGCTGTTTACAGCGTATGTTGCATCCCGCTGATGACGCGCTCATGTTTAGCGATACTTCATGCGCCAGAACGACGGCCAGAGCAAGAATACGCTCAGGCAAAAGAAGAAAAGCAACGAAAATGGCTATGAACAGGGGTTGCACAAGAGTAGTTTGTGCTTGAAGCGCTGGCAAACTAACCTTTGGAAGCGACGCGTTGGCCGAGAGCAGCAACGCGTCGCTTCCATTGCAGGTGGTGGTGGCGCCATCTACCAGGTGAGACATAAAGTGCGTCAGTGCACGGCCTCCAGTCAGCCCACTACCCCTTTCTAGAACACTTTAACCAAGCTAGGTGTTCTGTGACCGAGCTAGCCACCTTGACCGAAAAAATTAACTTTACAATTATGGTGGCGTACTTGTTGTCGATGCCACTGAGACTATGCTCACTGTGACTGATTTTCGGGAGAAATCGTCCGCGCAGGCAGCACAGGTTTCAGTCACGTACTGTTATTGCGAAAATTGCACGTATCACACACACCGTTGTGCAAAGCAAAGTAGACAAACATAGCGAAAAAAAGCATGTTAGCTGTGAACTTACCGGTTGCTTTTTCACATTTTTTTAACAAAGCACAGCGGTGACACACATGGCCTTCAACTGTCAGAGGAGTAAATATTCTCATTAAAAAGTTTGAAATAGTTGCGACAAAACCTGGAATGTATTGAAGTTGTTCGAATTAAAGTTAATTCACGCAAAAAGCTTACTTCATGCGATGCAGGCGGGAGTGTGTGTGAAGTCATAAAAAAAGGCAGCGTCTTCTGCGCCGCGCGGCGCAGCAGCCAGCCTCACACTGAAGTGCCTTCTGCGCCGCGCAAAAGTGACGTCACTTTAAAAACTATTACTTAAAGCTAGTAAAAGTGTAAATTATTCAAATTTATTGCAATAAACCGACAAAAATTTTTTTAACAGGTGTTTAACGAGTCAATCAGCCTAGGTTTGTTAATCAAACACATATTACAAGTATTTTAAATACAGGGGGCGTCATGGGCGCTGTGGCTTCAAAAAATAAACATTGCAAAATAGTAGCTGCCTGCGATGTGTGTAGGTGGTGAAAATTCCGATGAAATCGTGGCCGTAGGTGTTCTGTGGCCTAGCCTGCCCCCAAGGAGGACCGGAGGCCCTGTGTCGTCGCTGCTTCATGTGATTGCTCGATGCCCAGTTGAACATGGTGGTAGGAGCTTGCGCGGCCGTCCACCGCGCCGCAGCCTCAACTGAGTGTGTGCGCCATGTTTCTCAGTATGAAGTGCGGATTATTGTTGTCGGGCGTACTGCATTTTCTAGATTGCAATGCCAAGCGTGGTGCTGTCAAAGGTGAAACTGTTCTTGTTGTCGAGTTTTGCTTGTCGCGAAGGGCAAGGTCGACGATGAAATAAATGCACAGTTCACGTGTGCCTGACCGGACGCACATGCATGAAACCCCAGTGCGTCGGCGAAGTGTTCATACAATGAATGGAAACAACTTTATTGTAGTGTTCTTACGAAGCCTGTGATCTCCGAAGGCCAGAGCTACTGCATTGTCAGCTATTTTGTCAAGTGCAAACACGTATGGCCGTTCTCATCCATCATCATCATCATCAGCCTGGCTACGTCCACTGCAGGACAAAGGCCTCTCCCATGTTCAGCCAGTTAACCCGGTCCTGTGCTTGCTGCTGCCAATTTATACCCGCAAACTTCTTAATTTCATCTGCCCACCTAACCTTCTTTCTCCCCCTAACCCGCTTTCCTTCTCTGGGAATCCAGTTAATTACTCTTAATGACCAGCGGTTATCCTGTCTACGCGCTACATGCCCGGCCCATGTCCATTTCCTTTTTATTTCAGCTATGATATCCTTAACCCCCGTTTGTCCCCTAATCCACTCCACTCTCTTCTTGTCTCTCAAGGTTACACCTACCATTTTTCTTTACATTGCTCGCTGCGTCCTCAATTTAAGCTGAACCCTCTTTGTGAGTCTCCAGGTTTCTGCTCCGTAGCTAAGTACCGGCAAGATACAGCTGTTATATACCTTCCTCTTAAGGGATAATGGCAATCTACCTGTCATAATTTGAGAGTGCTTGCCGAATGTGCTCCACCCCATTCTTATTCTTCTAGTTACTTCAATCTCGTGGTTAGGCTCTGCGGTTATTACCTGCCCTAAGTAGACATAGTCTTTTACAACTTCAAGTGCACTATTACCTATCTCGAAAAACTGTTCCTTTCCGAGGTTGTTGTACATTACTTTCGTTTCTGCAGATTAATTTTAAGACCGACCTTTCTGCTCTCCCTGTGTAACTCCGTAATCATGAGTTGCAATTCGTCCCCTGAGTTACTCAGCAATGCAATGTCATCGGCGAAGCGCAGGTACTAAGGTATTCTCCATTATGCAATGTCATCGGCGAAGCGCGGGTTACTAAGGTATTCTCCATTAACTCTTATCCCTAACTGTTCCCATTCTAGGCTTCTGAAAACCCTCCTGTAAGCACGCGGTAAATAGCATTGGGGAGATTGTGTCCCCCTGCCTTACACCCTTCTTGACTGGTATTCTGTTGCTTTCTTTATGAAGCACTATGGTAGCAGTTGATCCCCTGTAGATTTCTTCCAGAATGTCTATATATACTTCATCTACACCCTGATTCCGTAGTGTCTGCATGACGGCTGATATTTCTACTGAATCAAACGCCTTCTCGTAATCTATGAAGGCTATGTCTAGTGGTTGGTTATACTCTGAGCATTTCTCTATTACCTGATTGATAGTATGAATGTGGTCGATTGTTGAGTAGCCTGTTCGAAATCCTGCTTGTTCCTTTGGTTGATTGAATTCTAATGTTTTCTTTACTCTGTTAGCAATTACCTTTGTAAATAGCTTGTACACTACAAAGAGCAAGCTGATCGGCCTGTAATTCTTCAAGTCCTAGTCATCTCCTTTCTTATGTATTAAGATGATGTTAGCGTTCTTCCAAGACTCTGGTACCCTTCCCGTCAGGAGACACCTCGTAAACAGGGTGGCTAGTTTTTCTAACTAATCTGTCCTCCATCTTTCAGCAGATCTGATGTTACTTGATCCTCACCAGCGCTTTGCCTCTTTGCATGCTCTCCAAAGCTTTTCTGACTTCTTCTATCATTACTGGTGGGGTGTCGTCTGGGTTACTGCTAGTTCTTATAGTATTAAGGTTGTGGTTGTCTCGGCTACTGTACAGATCTCTGTTAAAACTCCTCCGCTATTTTAACTATCCTATCCATATTGGTAGTTATTTTGCCTTCTTTGTCCCTTAGTGCATACATCCTACTTTTGCCTATCCCAAGTTTCCTCTTCACTGCTTTGAAGCTTCCTCCGTTTTTTCAGAGCGTGTCAATTCTGTCCATGTTATACTTCTTACATCGCATACTTTAGTCTATTAATCAACTTCGGAAAGCTCTGCCAGTTCTATTTCGTCAAATGTACTTGACACTTTCATGGTTTGACACTTCTTAATTAGGTTCTTCGTTTCCTGGGAAGCTTGCCAGTGTCCTGTAACTACCCTGCCTCCAACTTTCACTGCACACTCCGTAATGATACTCGTCAGATTATCATTCATTGTATCTACGCTAAGGTTGGTTTCCTCACTAAGAGCCGAGTACCTGTTCTGCAGCGACACTCTGACATTCCTGTACTTTCCCTCTCAGTGCTAGCTCATTGATTGGCTTCTTGCGTATCAGTTTCCTGTCGTTCCTTCTTCAAGTCTAGGCGAATTCGAGACCGTACCATTCTATGGTCACTGCATCGTACCTTGCCAACCACTTCCACATCCTGCACGATTCCTGAGTGTGCGGTCATTATAAAGTCTATTTCGTTCTTATTTTCGCCATTAGGGCTCCTCCATGTCCACTTGCGGTTTTCTTGTTTTCGGTAGAAGGTATTCAAAATCCGCAAACTATTGCGTTCTGCGAATTCTGCTAGTAGCTCTCCTCTGGCGTTTCTAGTGCCGACGCCATAATCTCCTACTGCATGGTCTACCGCCTGCTTCTTCCCTACCTTTGCATTAAAGTCGCCCATCACTATAGTATCTACTGTGTTTTTACCTTATTCATTGCCGATTCCACGTCTTCATAGAAGCTTTCAACTGAAGCGTCATCATGGCTGGATGTAGGCGCGTAAGCCTGTACTACCTTCATCTTGTATCTTTTATTCAGTTTAATTACCAATACCTACCACCCTTTCATTAATGCTATAATATTCCTCTATGTTTCCAGCTATGTTTTTGTGATTTAGGAATCCCACTCCCAGTTCTCTTCTGTCTGCCAAGCCCCGATGATAGCAAAGGACGTGCCCATTCTGTAGCACCGAATAGGCCTAATCTGTCCTCCTAACCTCACTGAGCCCTATTATATCCCAATTAACACCTCTAACTCTTCGAATAGTACAGCTAGACTTCCCTCACTAAATAAGGTTCTAGCGTTAAACGTTGCCAAGTTCAGGTTCCAATGGCGGCCTGTCCGGATCCAGAGATTCTTAGCACCCTCTGCTGCGTTGCAGATCTGACCGCCGCCCGTACTCAGTTGCTTTGCAGCTGCTGAGGGCTGAGGGCCGTGAGTTATTTGGCGTATCCATGTGGGAGGTACGCCAAATAACTCACGTTATTTGGTTGAAACTCCGGTGCCCGTAAATGCTCCCCGTGCGTCACAGGGCGTGCATGCTATTCAGCAAGACAGACAAGTTTGTAGTTAGTGGGCTAACGCCGTCGGCACTGGCTCTTGGGCATCGTAATCAAGTACTGATCGCCTAGAACATTGCGGGTGACACGTCACGTATTTTGAAGCGGCCTGCCGGTCACCTCGTCAGGTGATGGTACACTGAGCGACATAAAAAAAGTTGCCCGAGGACTATGGTGCAGTGCACCTTTCTGTCATCCAAAACTTTGATAAACCGTGGAAATCAACATTCCGACACCGTTCCGAAGAAACCGATGCAGCCAGCTGCATTTGCATTTTGCGTGTCTTTTGCATCACGCCGATTAAGAGCACTAATTCGCAAGCACTTTATCATAATAATAGTCAATCCTGCGAGAGTCTTCGAAAATCCAATATTAAAGGGTCTGTGGACGGGACCACCTGCAGCAGCACGTCAGGCTGATGAGGAGGCGCAAATGTAAAACAATACATGACAAAAAAAAAAGAGCGATACTGCAATGGGACTTGACCCATTGACATCACCAGTTTTGAATGTGCTGCTTTAACCAACTACGCCACAACTCCTTTTTTTTTTTCCTTTATACCGGTTTTGCACAAGGTACACACATCAATATAAGTCACTGTAAACAGTAACATACACAACAGAAGTGATGACAAAACAGTCGCGGAACCATTGGTGATTAAAGTGCTAAAATTCCTTCAGGTTCACCCGGGTTTCGACACTGGAGAGCCATTCCGGAACAAAATCTTGTTTGAGTATATCAATGTACTGAGCAATGCTTTCGCGGAAAAGCATAGGGCCGGAGTCTGTCAGGGTCACAGTAGTAACCGGCCATTCTTGCCCGCCATAGACAATGGAGGCCAAGCAGCATTATAAGATCAAAGGCAAGTCCCTCCTCTTTTTCTACTGTTAAAAACCTGATACCCAGTGAATGTAAGGGAAGTTCCTTTTTAGAGTTCTCTGTAAAACATACAGAAGTAAACGCCTTCCCAACAATGCAGAAAACCGTGAGCTATTGTCTCCCGCTTTCGGCAGATCAAACAGTTCGAACCCATGGCATATAAATCCTCTATCTTCTAAAAAAGTCTTAACCGGTAGTGTTCCTGAGTGTAATTAAAGAAAAAGCTTTTTGTACTAGGCTGAATTTGCATTTTCTCAACACGCTTAAGAACATCATTGCCTCTCCCCCGCTATTAATTAACCTATACATAGGAACTGGAAAAAACCATGTCGCATATGTCTTTATGCAATTTCTTTCGCCCAACCGAAAAAAGGTATTCATTGTAAAACCCGAACTGACAAGAACGGACACTGTCCGCAATTTCCTCAAAGAAACCCGCGTAGCTCCCGGCATGCTTACGGTGCAACCACAAAGTTAGGCAGAACACGACTAAGGCATAACTGGCATACCGTTCTTTAGAAGGGGTGTTGAACATCTCGAAAGAAAATAAAACGATTAACTAGTTGTCGCACGAAGAGATGCGACAGGCTTAGTCCCCCCTGTTTTACTCTTCGGAACAGATTTGTCCCACTACATTTTTCCCAAGTAGACCCCCATATAAACACCACAAAATCCTATGCAGCTTTTGCACATGCACCCGTGAGCAACACAAACCTGCATCACATACCATAATTTGCTCATTAAAAATATGTAGCATACAGTGGCTCTGGCAAACATTGAGAGACAGTTGCCATTCCACTGCGCTGTCCTTCGCGCGTTTCTTTTATTTCTTCAGTCCAGTAATCATTGGTGTCTTTGTAGTTCTGGAAAGGCACGCCTAGATATTTTACTTGAGTATTAAACCAGTGAACGTTAGCATAAGTATCTGGGGTTGATGTCCAGTCCCCGTGCCGAAACCCCAGACACTTTCCCCAATTAACCCAACTTCCTGTACTTTCTCCAAAAGTTTTAACAACGGCAACTGTCTCTTGTACATTCTCTTCGGTGGTGCAACACACTGCTACATCATCAGCGTATGCCGAAACCTTTACCTCGGCGTCAAGCAGTCTGAAACCACGGATGGTCTCGTTTTTTTATTATGGCCCAGCATAAGCTCTCTATGTACAATGCAAACAAGAGTGGACTTGCCGGACATCCTGGCATACAGAACGTTCCAGCCTAATGGGAAACCCCGGGATCTTGTTAATAATTAGTCGTGTAGTAGAGTTCTTATACGCCAAAACTATGCCCTCTGTAATCACCAATCCGACATTGACATGTTCAAGTATAGAGAATAACACATCTGCGGGACGCAGTCAAAGGCCTTTTCTAAATAAAGCGGAGGATCGCAACATGAGAATTAAAAGCATTGCAACTCTCAAGGACACGTTGCATTGTGTGTGTGTGTTCATCAATATTGAGCGCCCCTTGATGCCACACGTTTGGTGTTCCCCAACTATTCCGGTGATCATGGACTGCAATCTACCTGCCAATACTTTCATGAGTATTTTGTAGTCAGTGTTGGTTAGCGAAACGGGCCTATATGACGGAACTAGTTTTAATTTTGCTTTGTCATCTGTCTTAGGTATTAGAATAGTGTGCGTCTCGGCAAATGAAGGTGGTAACGCTTGATTGCGTAGGCTTCCTTGAACACAGCTTGTAACACTGGTGAAACTTCTGTTTTAAAAGCTTCATACCACATCGCACCGAGACCGTCAGGCCCCGGCGACTTCCCAGCGGCGAGACTGTCTATTGCATATTCAATTTCAGAACGGTTATAGGCCTCTCTAACACTTCTTTCATTTCGAGGGATAATTGCGGCATCCGGCTCAAGAAAGTGTCCTTGAACTTCGTAACATCGACTAATGCGGCCGCGAAGAGACCCTTGTAATAACGAAAGAAACCTCAGTGATAGTGCTGTGAGTATTTAGCATAATTCCATTTCCTCTCTTTCGTCGATGTGATTACGACGCGCTCGTGATTTCTCGATTCCAAGTGCGCGCTCTGTAGGAGTCTCCCCCATAGCCCACGCCTCTGCTCTCGCTCGAATAAGGGCTCCTCTGTAGCGTTCCTGCTCTACTAGCTCAGTTTGTCGTTTCACCGTTCGAATATCTTCTTTATATGCACTGGGCTCCTTGCTTTCTAATGCTATCAATTTCTTAAGCGTTGTTCTGAGTTCATTTTCTTTCATTCTTTTGTGATATTTTAAAGAACTAGATCTCGATATGGCTTTCATTTTAACGCTTTGCTTCAAAGCTCCCATTCCTCGCCAACATTACAGGCTCCGATCACTTTAATGTTCTTAATTTCCTCAATCACAAAATTATTAAAAAGGTCATCCCGAAGATGTTTAGCGTTAAACTTCCATAAATCCCAACTAAATTTCTTTTCTTTTTGTTTAAGTCCCACGTTGCATTGTACAAGACAATGATCAGAGAAAGAGACAGGTAACTGTGAATTAATGCTTTTAGCCAGCGTCTCCCCTGCCATGTATATCCTATCAAGACGTGCGTGGCTGGCTCCCTGAAAATGCGTAAATTGAACTTCGCCACCTGCTTCGAGGCACTCCGCAACATCATCCAGGTCAGATTCATTCAGCAAGTCATAGAGCACTTTAACATATTTGTCTCGCACATGGGGGTTATTAATTCTATCCTTTGCGCTCAATACACAATTCAAATACCCCAATAGAACAAGCTGTTTGGTGTCCGTAAATGTTGCTTAATTAACGAAAAGAAAGTTTCTCGGTCTGCCTCCACGTTGGGAGCAAAGGAGGGGGTAGGCCCGGAGCATGGTGCTTACCGTGTACGTCTAGCCCCTTCTAGGCGTCTCCGGGGCCATTTGGTGGTCCGGCATCAGTTAGCTGCTGGTCCCTTGGAGTGCCAACCGGTCGGTCCACAGGTAGATTGGACCTTGCTCTGAGGTCCGAGCGCCGCCCCGGTGTCGGCTTCGCTGGTGGTCCCTCAACTTTGCTCTCGTGAGCAGTGCCCGCAGATTGCTCCAGCGAACGCTTGACCGCCGAGCTCGTGTTGATCCCGCGGGTCATTCCGTGCGCTGGCATGTCCCCGCTTGCGTCAACATGCCCACCAGTTGGCTTTGTGCGTCTTCAGTGGAATTCTCTTGGCTGGTGTCTGCCTTAGCCGTTTCTTTCTCCTTGGTTTCCGACGCTGTATCGTAATCTTCAGGCGAAACCGGCCCACGTTCAACCAGAGAACTAGCCGCGTCTTCCGCCCAGCGGCGTCCATTGTCTGCTCTTCGATGTGATCGCACGTTGCAGCGCTCGTAACTGCTGCATATGACCGGACGCACTGAGCGTCTCGATGTCCAAATCACTGACAAATTAAACACCGTGGCACCCTGCAGTCTCGCCGTACATGACCAGTCCCTTTGCACCGCAAGCATTGCATAGGCCTGCCCGGCGCCACAACTAGGGCCAATTCCCCTGCAACGCGCACTTGGTGCGGAAGGTCCTCCACCGTAACTCCACTCTTTAACTTGAGTAACACGGTTCTCGTCGTCGACGCTTTGTCGCTGACGCCGTCGACAAACCAGGGCTCACGATTCACTTCGACAATATTGCCGAAGGCCGCGAACGCCGTCCGCACATCCTCATCGGCGACTCCGTAAAGCAGCCAATGAAGCCGCAGTTTTATCTGCCGATCCTGGGGATCAGCGATGAGACACCGGTGTCCCTTCACCTGAAGTTCCTTGAAGGCCAGCAGTTTCTTCGTCACGTCTTCTCCGTTCAGTGTAACCGCCCAGACGTGATTATATGGTACGCTCCGAGTGCAATGATGTCCGTTAGCACTGCAGTGGGGCCCAAAGCGTCTCTGAAGTCTTCAACCCTGTAGGATCTCGCTCGAACGTCTGTGCAAAAACACAGTAATTAAGGCAACGCGTCTTGTTGGCAAATGAGGCAGAATCACTTGGTACTCTTCAGTTGACCTGTTACCGCGGCCCTCAAGGGCCGCTGAAGCCGCTCCAACGGAGTCCTGCATCCTGCGTTCGTTCACTACCGTGGCCGAAAGCAGAATGACTTCGCCACAACTGCCGATCAGCCAGTTTTGTATTGTGTTACGCTGGACCTAACTAACATATTTTGTTTACTTTTACGTTTGCACGTAACTTTAACGGCTTTTATCGTAACGTCTAGACGTACCACTAGACACTCCCGACTATTAAAACAAGGCGCCTAACCAAAAATGCGTGACGTCACTTACGTGCGGCGCAGCAGCCGTTTTTGTGTGGGGGTGGCTCGAGCGGCGCAGCAGTCTCTGCCTAAAAAAAGTTCATTAATTTCTGTGCATTTTTAAAATTCCAAAATAATCTGTACTCCGTGATTACTTTCAATTTCGGAACATGAGCCTAATACAATATCAAACATTATTGTTATTTACCCCAAAAAAGAGGGGAGATGACGGGAAGGGAGAAAAACGAGTACTGACTCACTAAACATAGTTCACGCGCGCGGGCCTCTTTGGGTGTATTTAAACATTTGTATTTACAAAGTTATGCAATATTGCAGGTTTTTGCATAAACAGATGCATGTGCTGTGTTGTTTTATTGCGAAGAGCATAAAAGTTTTTAAAGTTTTAGCGCTATTTTAAGAAGTTGATTGAAGTATATTCACTAACGTTAAAGCTCAGTGGCTTTGTCTTTCTGGGCTATAAATTTGCTTCACAACGTTAACTCCACAGAGGTCTGGTCCGGATCCCGTGAGCTGCTTCTCCGTCACGTTCTTTGTCACGATATAGGAATCCGTTGACTTACATCTCGACGGGATTTTTTTTTAGAAAATTGAAATTGCTCCAGCCACAGTTCAAAAAGAGCCCGACGTTTCGAGACCGACTCGGTCCCTTCCTCAGGGGGTGACTGTCTTGGTCATGGAAGTGTCGTCGCGTCGTGTTCTCTCGCCACGGCTCCGGCTTTCCCTTTCCACCACGTTTCGGAGACCGTGAACGTACACCGAAGGCATTGTTCCCAGCGAGCGGTTCACGTTGGCAGGCGTATGCTGAATGTGCCAAGACTCGAGCAAGAGCCTCTTTCCCAAATTCCGTTCTGTTTCAATAACAGAAGCGCCGTCTAAGTCAATTTTATGGTCGTGCTTCTCGCAGTGCTCCGCCAGAGCGCTACGTTGCACTTCCATCTTCCTGACGTCGTTCTTGTGTTGGCGCATTCTTTCCGGGAAACACTTGCTCTCGCCTATGTAGCAGGCTGGACACCCAGACACGACACTTTGTAGACAACGCCCGGGTGTAGCTCCCTCGGAGGTCGGTCTTTCGGCCGCGGTAGCAAGCGAGCGAGCGTCGAAACAGGTTTATGGATTACCGTGACCCCGGCTTTTCCTAGGATTCTCGAGAGCTGTTCACTTATGCCCGGCACATATGGAATGGCGACGCGGTTGTTCGGCGTCTTCGTTTCTCTCGTGTGCGGTGGTGTGGCCAGGGCGGAAAGGGGGTCAGGCGGTGTGTCGCTTGCAGGTGTCTTTCCGCGGTGCGGTGGTTGTCGTCTCGACAAACGGCGTGACGCCCGGCGGATGAACGCTTCTGTGTAGCCATTCCTTCGTAGCTCGGCGACAATCCTCTTTTCTTCTTTCTTCCTCTCACCTTCCGACGTGCAGATTACTCGTGCACGTGAGAGGAGTGCCGAAACCACTGAAGCTTTGTGGGCAGTTGGATGACAGGACGAAAAATGCAAATACCTGCCGGTGTGAGTTGGCTTTCTATACACCGAAAAGGTCATGCGCTCGCCCTGTCGTCTGACTAAAACATCGAGAAACGGAAGCGCCCC
This sequence comes from Rhipicephalus microplus, assembly GCF_013339725.1. Taxonomy (NCBI): domain Eukaryota; kingdom Metazoa; phylum Arthropoda; class Arachnida; order Ixodida; family Ixodidae; genus Rhipicephalus; species Rhipicephalus microplus. The sequence continues at coordinate 41,409 of NW_023612897.1, read as the reverse complement.
GTCTCGCTCTCGTTCCACCGTGAACTGTATCGCTTGGTCGATGGAGTTTAGATGTTCGAGGAAGCTGTCTACTGCTGCCTTCTTTATTATGCAAAAACAGTCATCCACGTACCTCACAAATACTTTCGGCCTGTCAATAAAGGAGCCCAGTGCCGTCTCTTCTATGTGTTCCATTGTGAGGTTCGCAGCCGTAACGGAGATCGCCGCTCCCATCGCGGTCCCGCTGGCCTACTGAAATACGTCCCCTTGAGGCAGTATTCCAGTAGGCGACACAGTTCGTCGACGCCCAGGCAGGTTCTTTCATCCAAGAGCTCGTCTTGGTTCAACGGTTCTCGTCGTCGACGCTTTGTCGCTGACGCCGTCGACAAACCAGGGCTCACGATTCACTTCGACATATTGCCGAAGGCCGCGAAAGCCGTCACATCCTCATCGGTGACTCCGTAAAGCAGCCAATGAAGCCGCAGTTTTATCTGCCGATCCTGGGGATCAGCGATGAGACACCGGTGTCCCTTCACCTGAAGTTCCTTGAAGGCCAGCAGTTTCTTCGTCACGTCTTCTCCGTTCAGTGTAACCGCCCAGACGTGATTAATCTGGTACGCTCCGAGTGCAATGATGTCCGTTAGCACTGCAGTGGGGCCCAAAGCGTCTCTGAAGTCTTCAACCCTGTAGGATCTCGCTCGAACGTCTGTGCAAAAACACAGTAATTAAGGCAACGCGTCTTGTTGGCAAATGAGGCAGAATCACTTGGTACTCTTCAGTTGACCTGTTACCGCGGCCCTCAAGGGCCGCTGAAGCCGCTCCAACGGAGTCCTGCATCCTGCGTCCGTTCACTACCTTGGCCGAAAGCAGAATGACTACGCCACAACTGCCGATCAGCCAGTTTTGTATTGTTGTTACGCTGGACCTAACTAACATATTTTGTTTACTTTTACGTTTGCGCGTAACTTTAACGGCTTTTATCGTAACGTCTAGACGTACCACTAGACACTCCCGACTATTAAAACAAGGCGCCTAACCAAAAGTGCGTGACATCACTTACGTGCGGCGCAGCAGCCGTTTTTGTGTGGGGGTGGCTCGAGCGGCGCAGCAGTCTCTGCCTAAAAAAGGAAGTTCATTAATTTCTGTGCATTTTTAAAATTCCAAAATGTATCTGTACTCCGTGATTACTTTCAATTTCGGAACATGAGCCTAATACAATATCAAACATTATTGTTATTTACCCCAAAAAAAGAGGGGAGACGACGGGAAGGGGAGAAAAACAACAGAGTATTGACTCACTGAACATAGTTCACGCGCGCGAGCCTCTTTGAGTGTATTTAAAACATTTGTATTTACAAAGTTATGCAATATTGCAGGTTTTTGCATAAACAGATACATGTGCTGTGTTGTTTTATTGCAAAGAGCATAAAAGTTTTTAAAGTTTTAGCGCTATTTTAAGAAGTTGACTGAAGTATATTCACTAACGTTAAAGCTCAGTGGCTTTGTCTTTCTGGGCTATAGATTTGCTTCACAACGTTGACTCCACAGAGGTCCGGTCCGGATCCCGTGAGCTGCTTCTCCGTCACGTTCTTTGTCACGATATAGGAATCCGTTGAATTACATCTCGACGGGAGTATTTGACCGGATTCTTTTGCTTCGCATTATTCCATTTTTTTTCCTTAGATGCGGTATATCTCCATTTCAAATTATTTAGCAACACTTGTTCTTTGTTTATGAAGGGCACATTCCATACAAATTTCAAAGACTATTTCATCCGTTACGCATGCGCCGGATCAGGGAGAAAATCAGCCGACAAATTGAATACATATACATCATTTTAAAAGCTCTTAACTTCAGTGTACTCTATCTTAACTGTAGCTATTTTAGCACTGCATTCAACTGAAGCTTGCTGGTGTGACTTCTCGAAATGAAATTTTGCTACAGGGCACAAAATTACACCAGTGTAACTTTCGTACAAACATTGCAAGCGCTTTGCCAAAAATGGAATTAAAAAAAAAAGAATGCCATAGTAACATGAGTCACATGAAGACGATAGTTATAGCGCGAGAACAAAACGACGACAAAGAGACAAGAAGGACACGAAAGACACGAGCGCTGCCACACTTCTAAGACACATGAAGACTCCAGCACAAGCTAGCATACCTTCCCCCTAACAAAAAGAAACTGCAAAAAAAAAAAAAAATGTGGAACGCTTCACGATTTTGCGTGTTATCCTTGCGCAGGGGCCATGCTAATCTTCTCTGTATCGTTCCAATTTTAGTATATGTACTTTGGAAGTACATCCTACAATTTTTTCTCAACTACATATAGCCAGGAAATGGGAGGCAGTTCCAAAGCCGTGAGGCTTGTTTTACCCACACATATATTAAATTACAACCGTCAGCATTTTGTAGATGGTGCAACTTCTTGAAAGTAGCACAATACTTCGCAAGTGCCTTTATATTACCACCATTATCTGATGTACACAGAGTATTAAGCTGCAACATTATTGTGAAAAAAAAGGCGAGCAACTTCTAAGAGGACACTGGAGCAATGCTTTTCTGGCAGTATCGATACTTCGATGCTTCTGCACAGAAGGGATGGACTCATCTGCAAAAGCACACAGACAACTGTTCAAGCTAGCACGAACAACATACACTCAATACACTCAGATCAGCTGGGCTTCATCAAACTTTTTTTACTGTAATTCAGCGAGTACTTTTTCAGTAGCTTCGATGTCACTACTTTTATTGCGATAGAATTATATGGACACTCTCAGCTGGTTTTTGCCACTGGTGTCGACGTCATGCACCGTACATGTATAATCAAGAACGAAAAATCAAGAACGAAAAAAAAAAAGCCGCCCATGCTCAGTATTCAGGTCGTTGCGATGCGCCAACAAGCGCTTATCTCCCACGCGTACTTTGCCCTACGGATTTGGGAAGGGGGATAGAAGCGTGTGCAAGCACCCTTATTCTTTTGTGGAGAGAGAATTGTGCCTTGGGCTTTCACCGAAAACAATTTTATAAGTTGTCGGGCCCACAAAGCTCAATTCACATGCTGTGCAGGCCCTGCTTGCAAGAAGAGCGTGCTTTCACGTACACCGAAGTAACATCCGGAACACTTCTTAGTTTGCACACATCTGTCTCTGTGATTACGTATCGTGTATTGTTTTTGTTTCAACAGCACATTAGGTGTCGAGTGGTAAATGTTAGTTGCTCTCGTCCTGTTTGAGTTGTTTCCGTGAGTCATTTGTGCGCGAGCAGCGCACTGCACGTTTTGATCTTCTTGTCGTTTTCAGTGTTACATTCTAAGTTGTTGCTATGGCATTTGTTGCATTGTCCCCGAGGTGAAACAGTGACACTTTTTTAAAAAGACTTCTACGCATAAGACAATAAAAATGGAGCACTTGAATGCAGTGGGAAATATAAAAACTTAGCATCTGCTGCAGTGCGTTGTAGCTGCATATAAGATATGAAAGATTCAAATGCTCTGTGAACTAATCAATGAGCTAAGTGGTAATTCTATCATCTTAGCACAAAATACGAAATATTTGGGTAGGTTAAAGCAACACAAGTCCTGTGGCTGAATAAAAATGGCTGCATCAACTGTTGATGTCTGGAAATCAAATGCGTAAAAAATTTTTTTAAACATTGTGAGACGTGTAGAATGTGTCTTGTGTTGTAGTGCTGTGTTTCGTAGAGAACACACACGTGAGGAAGAGCCAACCAGTAAATACAATGGCATGCACTATGGTTTCATACAACACTGTGCTCTTTACCATGGAACATGGATCAGCACAAATGTTGAAAAACAAATGTCAGTAAAATTAAAGGAAGAGCACGGTTTGCACAGATTCAGAGAGATAAGCCAGATGATTTTGTGTTCTGAAATGTAAGGTTAGGCGACAAATAATGCAAAGCCAATCTATCACACCCCACTGTTTTTTTTTTTTTGGTAGCAACTACATATAGCCAGGAAATGGGAGGCAGTTCCAAAGCCGTGAGGCTTGTTTTACCCACACATATATTAAATTACAACCGTCAGCATTTTGTAGATGGTGCAACTTCTTGAAAGTAGCACAATACTTCGCAAGTGCCTTTTATATTACTACTATTTATTTGCACAGATAGAAGTTGTTAGATTAAATTATTTGTCTTTAGAACAAAACGAAGGCATTGGCTCAGTCCCGCCCTCTCGTGGCTTAAGCGCTAGTTAGCCCAAGATGGCGCGTAATTCAAAACAAGACTAGCTTCGGTTGAAGTCAAATAACTACTACTACTACTACTACTACTACTACTACTACTACTACTAACTACACTAATAACTAATATATACTAATACTAATAATAATAATAATAATACTAATAAATAATAATAATAATAATATAATAATTAAAATAATATAATAAAAGTCCCACAAATCACGCACTGCGTTTTCGACCAAACTATCACAACGTACTCACACATATAGCAAATACTTTAGTGCAATACCCACATACGCGAAGGAAATACCAAATGATGGACATGTCCTTGATTGGATTGGAATAAAATGTTTTAAAGGTTATTGGTTCTTATGCATAAGTCCTCCGGACTGTGTCTATGTTTTCTTTAACCCATGTGACCAGTGAGCGAAATTAATTAGGAAAAAATCTGGAATGTTTCACAATTTTGCGTGTAATCCTTGCTCAGGGGCCATGCTGATTACTCTGTATCATTGTTTTCTTAGTATATGTACTTTGAAAATACATCCTTTCGTTGAACCATGGATTTGACCACCGCTACGGAGTGTTGAACTCTCTTCACTATTTGAAGTTTTTGCACTGCAACCATTAGTAATCTCTTCAGAGGTATCGTAGTAATCAGCGATGATTTTTTTCTCATTAATGGCTGTTTATATGCACAAATATATACCTGAAAAAACAATGACATGTTTTTAAAAAATATGGCTGACCCCACAGTGGCAATCGATTATATGCGAAGCACGAATGAGGAAGGCTGATATGTCACTCTAAAAACTGCGGAATATTACGAGGTGGAGATAACTGATGCCGTGCATGACTTATGTGTCATGATTATCATGTTTGGATGTGACGTTTACCATCGTCATCTATTCACGTCACGTGATACCAAATTTAGTATATGTGGAGCTAGCGAAACGACCGCGAGCACGCTATGAGCGCGGTATGTCGTCGTGTTTTTAAATGAACGCGTGTCAGGATTTATCATATTTGCAGCAGTCATATATTTCGTCATTAATTGACGTCACGTAATACCAAATTCGGTTTATGTGGAGCAAGCAAAACGGCCGTGAGCACATCATGAAGGGCCCAATATACTCCAATGTAGCGTTGACGCACGTGAACGCTGGGCACAGCGACGCTACGTTAGCAAAACGCGACCGCTCAAGTTTGCCCGCCGACGCCAGCGCTTGCATTTCCCCTGCCAGAAAAAACGCAACACAGTAGCGTGTAGCGACCCTTCCGCTCCCTTTGGCTGCCTCGCATTTTCGAAGCGCGCGCGCTGCACGTGAAACGTCCCTCGTTTCGAGATGTCACCCCAACAGAAAGAGGGGAACTATTGCTGCGTCGTCAACTGTCACAATAGCCATGCAAATACGAAGGGTCGACTTCACCAGTGAAATTCCATCGATTCCCAAACCGATGGTACGAAACAAGCAGACGACAAGAATGGATTAAAGCAGTGCGCCGAAAAAAGTAAGAAAACAATCTTTTAATAAAAATTAGCACGCACACAATGCATTCAACATAACTGGTGTTAATTCCTGCGTCTCCTTTCCTCTAACCTATCGAGTTACTGGGAGATGCAAGTCCCCAGCTTAAAAGTATAAATTTTCAACATCCGTCTTAAGAGCACTGTTAAAAAATTGCGAAGAAATATTTTATTCCGCTACTATTATTCGATATTTTTGGAGACGTAGTAGTTGAAGCTGTGTACACATGTGGTATTGGTGATGTGTTGTTAAATATTTTTATATCTACGCAGCGCCTACGAAAGTGTGTGGTTGCCAAAAGCTTGGGCAATGATTTGTAGCAGACATTTTGTGGGAAACTGCAAAAATGACTCAAGTCTGCACCCTTCGTCAAGTCTGCCCCCGTGCACTACGAAAAAAAAGAAAAAAAAAATGCATTAGCCGTTGTTGCACGTCCATTGGCAGATACAGTGAACTACAGGTTTTCCTGCTCACTTTAATCCAAGTGCCAGCCTAAATAATCTGCATGCCATTGAAATAATCTGAACGCCGAGCTATTTAATCTATGTGCCAAACATTTAATCCAAGCGCCAACTCAATGAGGCCGCATGCCAGTGAGTTTAATCCAAGTGCCACCGTGTTTAATCCAATTGCCAATGACTTTAATTCAGGTGCCAGTCAGTTTAATCCATGCACAAGAAACACATAGTCTGCCACTTTATATATTATAAATGTCAAAATAACGCAAACATGACGTCACAGGAAGAACTTTTCTCTCGCCTATACATGCTAGCGCTTATGAAATGAAGTGCGCAGTGCTACTTCTCCTTAATGTTTTGGTGTCATAGATTCAAAATAAAAAAAAAACAGTGAATAGTTATTGCATTTGTGGGTACTAAATGTATTTGCTCATAGGGTCCATGTTAGTCTACGTATATTTCATCGCTACTGTATTATTCCGGCTAACCATGTACACCATCGCATATGCATAGATTCGCCTCGTATGCCTCAGCAGACGGCATTTGGCTGCTTATTCGCTGAGGCTTTCGCAGTCGTGTGCTCAGCCCAATGAGAACAGTGACCGACAGATGGCATTCATTTGTTCTCAAAATCAGAAGTAACCACTTAAAAATACTAAATTTGCATTTAATCGGATTTATGTGGAATCAAGTTGTTATAAAAGCATCAAGGGAGATACTCCGGTTTTCATGTAACAGACGACACTTAGTGTTGCTGAAGCTCGTTTGCTTGAAACACGTGCGTTTTCATACGGGCACATTGCAGACGAGAAGAGAGCTTTGCTTGAAGTTATGGCTGGACGCAAACGATGACCACACTTTGAAACACCGACAAACCTCGTCAAAAAGAAAAAAAAAAAAAACAGCCGAGTATCGCTGGTCGACAGGGCTATAGAATTGTGGGCGTCTACAGGCGTGGCGGTGACCTAAAGCAAGTGGCCGACGCTCTAGGCATCAATATTAGAACAGCAAGATCGATTACTGCTACAGACAGAGAAACATCAAAGCATGGTGGGGGTTCCAAAAGGAAGTTTGGACATGACGTCATGAGTACTTTGAGACGAATTGTCGACAAAAAACTGCGCATTTACAATAAAGCAATTAAAGGAGGCCCTGGAGGAAGAAATGCCAGGAGTACAAATCAGTGCAAGCTCAGTCGATCGGTTGCTGGATGCCCACTGCTACTCGATGAAGCTAGTGACGCAGAGGCCTACAGATCGCAAAGGTGACAATATCAAGCACAGCCTGCAGGCGTTATTTGCTGCTGAATGCGGCTCGCCACTCTATGCAAAAACACAGTACGTGGACAGCGCGGCCTTCGATCAGCACAATTTATCTTTCGTGGCGGCCGCTTCGCGTGAAGATGACTTGTGAACGTTCGTCTCCGAGTCCTATAAGACAGTTCTGTTTTAATAAATACACTCACCTGTGGCTATGTTGCATTTCTTGAATAATTATAATTAGTAGTAAGCACTCTTGCTTTCCCTATATATATATATATATATATATATATATATATATATATATATATATATATATATATATATATATATATATATATATATATATATATATATATATATATATATATATATATATATATATACGTACTTGGGAAGAGAATAAACACAACTTGGCGGTTGTCTTAATATTATAACCAATGGTCTCGACCGGTGGCCCCGACTTAGTCAGGGTTTGCGCAATCTTTTAATGTGCGAAGAGAGGCATAATGCCGCTTAAAAAAAGAGAAACACGTACAGGAAAAAAAAAATTGGCCCAAGGACAAATGCGTGTTATTATCATTTTGTTTCCTCAGTGTTCGTTTTATCACGTTGGTCAGGTACGTCACAATACTCCCAAGCTAAATGAACAATCAGTACTGTTCGTATTACTGGAGACATTAATTTTGATTGAATAACAATATAAGAGCAAACAATAATGTAGGATATAATTTTCATTGCCACATCAGGATGATCAGTTTGCGTTTTATGTGCACTTCAGGACAAAGATATATTGGAATTATCTCTTATTCACTCTGCCCCATGACGGCCTCCCAATTTCTTGATTATGTAGCTGCCTTTGACCCATCACTGCCCACGGCCAGGTTTTCGATACCTTGATATATATTCCGGCACTCCTATAAACAAAGCTTGTCTTTCGCATTATATGACCTGTCCCGGTCATGTAATTTGTAGTGTGTGCCGAAGCTAATTATGAGCTTTAGTGATGGACACTGAATCTCATTGCACTGTAAAATATTCGGTAACATGTTCCTGTGTTTTCTTTTACTTTCATTAAAATTATCCCACCTGTGGTAAGCACTCATTATACAAACTTGCACATAGCAAAGTATAAGACTCCGAACACGGCTCAAGCGACCCACGGCCGTAATATTTTGTCACGAATACCATCGGTGAATGCCAATAATAATGATTTATTCTACTTTGCGACTATTGTCTTTTATACGGTAAGAACTGCATTTCAATTGCACTAATCACTATGCGATATATATTCGAGTCTGTTCTAAAGTTGATTATTCGTACATACCTACCATTGAGTCTACACCCGATATTCTTCAAGCAGTAGCTTTGAGTCCACTGTGCATACAAACCGTCTTTGAGCCGTGCTATTTGTTGTATACACTCTAAGACGTGTCTGCAATTTGAAGACCACACACCTGTGGATGATAAGTGCGGTATCGCTTACAAGTACCATGCAGGGATTGCGAAGCGACATAATTTTGATGGTGAAACGGCAGGAGGACTACGAAACAAAAGCTTGCAGATTTCGACCATGCAATGCATTCTTATACTGAGCTTGTTGAACACTGCTCAACAGGGAATAGTTTTGGCCCGAAGAATACGACGATGCTGGCTCATAAACGAAAACGAAGAGGGAGGGGTCTTCTGGAATCGTGGTTCATTAGCAAGGACGCAACAGCAACTGCCTACCATAAAACTATGGGTAAACTGGTGTGCGCAAATACATACACAGAAAACAAGAGACAGGGATTGCGCTTGAACCTGTTTCTAGTTCTCTGTGTCGTCTGTATTTGCGCACACCAATTTACCCATAATTATGACCAAACTCACCCAGCTACATGTTTTACCTACCATAAAACGCTTGTGAGGACATGTGGAACTAATGAACTGATTGACATCCTCTTTTTTTTATTATTATTGCCAGAGTATGCTGAGAATGTCACCTGCATATGAGGCAAAACACCTGCCATTTTCTTATTACTTGAATTAGGTCTGCGTAGACTTCTGAATATTAGTCACAGAAAAGTTTCAATTAGTTCGCTAGTTCACAGTACCAATTCGCGCTACAGTTCTGTAGCCACCTGTCGAACACCTCAGCACGATTAGCGCGGTGCCTCAATCAAAGGAATGCTCTGGGACACCAAGAACAGAGCCAGAAGCTATTCCACATTCAGTATTGTTCCGGTACTTCTAATCTCACTGCACCATACCCCAATCGTAATTGTCATTCATCGCCGGTCACATGCGAGGCCCTGTAGCATTCAAAAATATCAAGAGCAGTCACGACACCTGCTTAATTCCTGAAGATTCAGTGACCACGCGGAAACACAATATTAGTCACGCTGTCGCATGGCGGGCCTGAACGTTGCAGTTCAAATAAACCTTGCCATTCCTTCCCAAGCTCACGACACTTGAGCAAATAGTGGTCTTATCACCATTTCCTTGCAATTCGAGCACAATGGCGTCGCAGAGTCTGACCTTGTGGAGCCATGCTGGTGTACGCGCTGATCCCGTCGGATGCTATGAAGCAAGCAAGTAGGAATAGCACAGAGGCCGCCGACTTATGCAGGCTTACGTTGCGCTAAGCGCAACTTTTTAAGAGCGTACTCGTGCTTAGTTGAAAAAACAAACAAACAAAAGGACATTATAGATACAATCAGCAAAGAGGAAACCGGGCGGGGCAATCGCCAGCGAATTCGCAAGGCTAGATCTTCCAGCTACATATAAGAATCCTAATCCCTAATTAGAGCTAGAAGCTCAAGTGCCGAAAAAGGGTATAAACAATACAAAATTTGGTACATGTGAAACTAGCGAAAAGGACGCGGGCAAACTATGAGCGTAGCATGTAGTAATGTTTCACCTGACACGCATATCATATTGATCATGTTTGAACGTGTCATTTACTTTCGTCTATTCATGTCACGTAATATAAAATTTGGTATACGTGAAGCTAGCGAAACGACTACTAGCATACCCTGAGCGTCGCGTATAGCCTTGACTCCCATAGCATGCATGTCACGATTTCCTGGTTAGGGCCTATCACTTAGGTTTGTGATGCAGTCATGTCATACCATACCAGTTTTGCAATATCACGTGAACAAAACCACTACAAGAGTGACAAGACCATGACTTGTAAACCATGACATTGAAGATATACATCTCATGAGTTTCATGTTATGACTAGTAATTTATGCTCGCAATACAGTCATGTTATGCTATACAAATTTTGGTGTAGATTCCATTATCGAAACGGCCAGGAGAGCTAAAAGTCATAAGGGCTAGATAGATAGATAGATGACAGATAGATACGACCAGTTGCTGAAGCTCACTAATAAATGCTTTGCATTTGTACTTTCCATGGTCGCTCAGGATGACACAAGGAGAATTATGTGGAAGAGTTCGTGCTCAGACAATGAAGTCAGTAAATTCCGATGCTGATGCACAAGGCACGAAAGCTGTTTCGGAGCAGCGTGTCAAATGGTCGACAGCTGTAACTATCCATCGATTGACCATGACAGTCACAGGAAGCAAGCCGTACAGGTCAACGCCGACTACCTCAAATGGTTCTAGCGGTCAAATGGTTCTAGTGGTTGTGATTGTCCGCTTTGAGCCCATGTAGGGAGCTTGCGACACTGACAAAGGACGCACGAGGCAACGTACTTCGCTACACTGGCGGACAAACACGGCCAGTACTAGCTACATCTGATACGGTGTCAGATTCACCGCATTATTGCTTTCCGGCATCCGGGGTCTTTGCGAGGGCTGAAAGCTCTTTTGGAATGCTGAAAATTTGACAAAGCTGCTGCTTGAATTGTGTTCGATTTGTGGTATCAGGCTCATGGTTGATAAACGTTTCAATGACGCCTCTCCGATAAAAATAAACACGGCGAAGTTTAGCTGTATCATCCCCGTTATTAGTTGCACTCACTCGGTTGTGAGTGCACCTAAGAACCTTTTCTCCACATCTTCACCTCCAAGGCTGACGAATGTGGGCGGATCATGCTGGTGCCCAGTGTTAATTCCCGGTGGATAGGCCGCAGTTGTTGGGGCCATGGAAGTAGATGCAGGAGCACCGGTTGGCTTGTCTTGGGACATGTTACCGGACACCTGGTGCAAACGGCGACCTGAGCAGAGTTCCGGGAGGTAAAGCTGGCGGCGAGAGGACGGAAGATCGATGAGCAGCCTCCACAACTTGTAATATCACGGCTAAAGTGATCTTTATTAGGCTCCGAAGGCATGATAAAGGGACCAAACTCAAGGCATGCACAGATCACAAGCAAGCCGAGTTCCCACAACCGATGAAGATGGCGAACACTCATGATGATGAACATGTATGAAGAAGAAAGATATGCCTAATGAATGCCCGCAATATAAATGAAAAGACCTGAACTTAGTAAGCTGTTAAGCCGCAACACGATTGGTTTACGACAGATAGTTTACAAGTAAACTCCCAGCACAGTCTTCTGCAGGGGGGACATTCCTTTTATCATTGTCTTCTCCTCAACTACGAGGGCAGGCTTATTGTGGAAGGCTGAAAGATCGAAAAAACATGGTCAAAAAAGGAAAGCTCGAAAATACGAAAAGCGTTTAACATCGGCTGACGAGTGTTGCTATCGAATATTTTACATGAAAACACAAGTAACTGTAACGGTACTTTCTGTTACCGCAATTATGTAAAAAAAGCAACAATGTTAGTTACAAGTTCTTAAAAATTAAAAGTAACTACTTACATTGCAAGTTACTCAAAAAGATAACAAGTTACCGGTAATAAGCTACTAGTAACAAATTGCTCCCCAAGACTGCTCACAGGTTATTAGATGAAAGCATCAAAGGGGCCAGCAGATGTAAAGGGGTATGGGTGGGTTAAGTAACAGATAATGAAATCAAATGAAAATTGAGGTGAATTAAAGTGGTAAAAATGTGCAAGTGATTCAAAAGTTAATACACAGCGATTTAAATATTAAAACAACTTAAAGGCAAACATTTATACATGACCTCATGCATGAAGCTTCACCATGTCACAGCAGTAATCGTGTCAAGGCAAAAAAAAGTGAACAGGTAACAGTGCAGTCAAGTGAAATTGTCAATAAATATAAGTGCGTCATGACAGCATACCCGTTCACAAATGCTATCCTGAAAATTAGCTAAGTGAACTGTATTTTTTATAGTATGTGCACAATGTGACACTAAAATAATAACTTTGTATTTTAACATATGTGGACATGAACTAAGTTGACAGTCAAAAGAGCATTTCACGAAATAAATTAGACAATACATAAAAATTATTTAAGAGACTCATCAGGGGCTAGTATAGCAATACCTTACTAATACTCTTTTTTTATTATGCTTTCCCTATGCCAGTAATTCAAATTTCGTTATCAAGTAAACTTGCAGATCATTTTTGTTAATTTATATATTATGCTTTCCAGATAGTGCATTTTTTTTTCAATTTATTTTCCAAGTGTAATAATGAAGTTGTATTGCATATAAACAATTGGTGCTAAAAAACGCACAGTTATGTACATAACATGCTTTTATAAAAGCCCACCGATACAATGAACTACTCAATAGTAGTATGACCATTCCTCATTAACCCCTCAAATGCTTTGGACGAGCACAGCTCTTCCAGGCCAAACTGTGTCACAAAACTGCTTTGAACGAGCAGAACTCGTCCTAGCAGAACAGGCACTCCCTTGTAGCGTTTACGCAGAAAGCGTGCATTTACAGGTTACATTGCCTGTTCTCCACTAGATGGCAGCATTTGATCAAGGATTCAGTTTCTCTGCTGAAGCAGGGCATGGTATTTAAATGGAAAGACGGCGTACTTTGGCAGCGACCCATGCATATATAGCTGGCCTGTGAATACGAAGAAGAAGCTATTCGTTTTCGTCATTTCCTTCGAGTGATGATGATCCGAGTGCACATATTTATGTCCTGCGTCCGAAGGTGAAGACAGCGATGATGGAGAGTGCGTAGCTCCTCCGGTGATGGTGACGCCAGCTCGGACGTGAACATTGCGAATGCCCGCCAGTGAAGCCGCCTTGTGTTACTCCACGTTTTTAAATTTCCCCCAGAGCACTGAAGCTTCCCGAGTGAAATACCCCAAAAGTGCTTGGGCTACACAAGTGAAGAAAGATGTGGCACCTGTAATGGTTTTGTTGATAAGGTTTTTAGTTTTATTAGCACCAGGTAGCTGGTTTTCTATGTAACGTTCAGAAATAAACTTTGCTCTGTTTATTTGACTAAATACATATGACGTCAAAATATATTTTTTTCAATATCGACTAGCTACTTTTTAGTAGAATCAGAATCGAAATCAGTGATAAAAAATGGTCTTCTTTTGATCAGAACTTAAAAAAAAGAGCAGTTAAGGGATCAAAGCACCCACTTTTTATATTGCTTTCTAGAAGTAGGTTATTACCAAGATCTTTGGGTAACTAGCACAAACACACAAATGAACAGATCTATTTCCCAATTTTAAATACGTATAACTGATTATACCAAACCAATTTAATGGTCAGAAAACTTGAATGCTTCAGGTTCTACTTCAACAGTAGAACACTATGGCATAAGTGGGCCCTGTGTGCATCACCTTCTCAATTGCTAGCCTGGCTTCGGTTCTCAGCCTGTAAACAAACGAAAGAGTCTGTGCATAACATTGGTCAATTCAATCTATCTTAAAATGTATACTGCAAGTAAACTTGTTAAGTGCCCACAATGTCATAATTTCTTCTATTTTAGAATACCCAAAGGGTCTATTATGCGTCCGTAGGGCTATACACGAACCAACGCAGCGGTTCGCTCTGTCGATGCTTTTGCTGATGGAGCAATGCATGATGTCTTTAAGAGCTTTGTAATGGGTGGGAATTCAGAACACCCGCTCTTTGCCCGGTTTACATCTTCTGATACCTGGTGCAAATCTATGCTTTTGCCACACAATACTATTACATGCGGCAAGACTACTTCTACTGCATGGAATTTATATAGTGCTTTTTTCCTGAAGCAATTGCGAGCGATAGCTTGGCTTTGTGGGAGAGCACCCGCTTGCCGCAGATGGCCTAACATAGATGCTCACGCGTACCAAAGAGTTGTATTATTTCTTTTTATTTGCATACATGACGATTTTTCAGTCAAAGCCAAGATTTTTTTCGCAAACAACTAACGACATTGACGCTGATGCCAGAATTTCTGTGAAACGAGGTCTTTAATGATATCGTGCTTACATTGAAGCCACCAACATCTGGCTAGATTTTGAAAGATAATATATGGTAGCGCAGACAAAGAACGCGGACAAGAGAAGGCGCATTCACGACAACACAGCGCAAATGTGCCTTCTCTTGTCCGTGTGTTTTGTCTGTGCTACCAAATATTATCATCCTACCATACCAACAAGCCCAAATTGCCACCCTCATTAGATTTTGAAATTACTTATATAGTTACTTATACAGCAAACATTTTCTCTTGGCGCACAACAAGGTGAAATTACAAATTTATCCGACACGCTTGTGCGGGGCACCACTACAAATACTAACATACACAAAATACTTCTTCACAAACGTGCCCCTGAAATCATAGCAAAATTTTCTCTTCACCCAACATTATCCACCAATACACCCAACATATTCTCTTTTCACTAAATTTAACATTATCAGAGTCACTGAAGTATATTCACATTTGTTTGCTGTATTCATACTTATTTTCCTCTAAAAAGTTCTCTTCACTTTTTAAAATCATTGTCAAGACAGAAATGGCAGTAAACTGACCAACGCACTTGTAGTCAGAACAATGGGCTTGTCATGAAAAGATGCACCAATTATATAATGCAATCACTAGTCTACAAAGTTTCCACTCATAAATAAGTATGAAACGAAGGTATTGATGTGTGGCACAGCGCTTCCAGATCTTGCATAGTGTGACACACTAATCTCGTCATGACTGCTTCTTCGGTTGGCTAGTGCTGCAGAAGCATATGCTTGTTTATTCTTGTCAATACCAATGCGACCTGCAACTCTGCAGACTAGAGTATGAGAAGTGCTTTGGTACACTGTAATCAAATACTGTTGTACACTGTAATCAAATACTGTTCAAGACCATTCAGGGCCGTATTTTTATGAGGTTTGCCCGTGTACAATGTACACACAACACTTCATGAACCTGTAAATACAACTGTTTTTTTTCTTCAATATTTCGCCTCACAATTTCTTTACTGACATATTAAATTGCACTTGCCTCCACATTAAAAATACTAGCACGCATGCCGAGTCTTTGCAAAGATGCTGTATCGGGCCCAACGGCAGCTGCAGCTACCAAGAACCGTACCATGGCGTAAAAAGGGTAGAGGATGGAATATCCATAGCTTGGACCTCATCCACTGGATAGCTGCAAACCCTAAGCTCATGAAGACGAATTAAAAGATAATACATTCAATGTAAGTTGAAAAGCCAGAACCAGAAAAGTCCATTTCAAGTACACCTAAGATGGACACTGGAATGAAGTCTGCATAGAAGACGTAAAAACTAAAACAATCACATCTAAAAGATCTGCGCATAAATTGTACTTTCTACAATGAATACTTGCTTTCAAAGATTAAAGAAAAGAGATTTTTTTAGCAATTCTGCAAAAAACTACAGTAATGATGGTGATTCATTTCTAGAAATGTGCATTATGTAAAAGGTACAGTACAAGAAATGAAGTTTACAAGCATGAAGAAATATGAATTGCGAAAAGACAGTATATTTGAAGCTAGGTAAAAAGCGTCTCTTCAAATAAAAAAATATCTCTGTGCAAAAATACACGAGTGCCACTACCACGTCTCTGAGACAAAGTTTCACAGCTGCACCATATCATTGATTAATAAAACTAGTTTTAATTAAAAAGCTCTAGCACTACACGGCTTGATAACGCCCTATACGTGTCATACTGCAACGCGAGTCGAGCGTCCAATGGCCGTGAGTGGAAACCCATACCACAGAACACCTATAATCTTCCCGTACTACCCGAGACCCGAGCCTCGCACGGCTCTCTTCACATACCATCCGACACATTGCAACCACAAGCCATCTGCCGTCCCCTCTTTCTGTCGGGCATCAGAGATGGCGCTTGTTCGGCCTGACCACACGCACCTGTTGCAGCGCGTCAGTGCGTGGCTTTTTGACACGGCTTCGCACCCGCTTTCCTTGGAGAGAGAGAGAGAGAAAGCACTTAGCTACGCCAAGCTGCACACCCTTTCTCTCCACAGGGAGAGGACGCGAACCCACATCAGCAAAGCCACACGCTGACGCACTGCAACAGGTGCTTGTGATCAAGCCCTAAGCACGCTAAAGCATTGAGAAGACTTCCAACACGAGAAAGGCGACATGTTGCGTTACCATCGATATCCCGCGCTAGGCTGCTAGGTGCGGGAAGCTAAGGTCACCCCACTCGCCCGTCACCCTAGGACCGCGTCGGAAGGGAGAAACATTGTTGGACATGTGGGGCGGCTGAGTAGGTAGAAAAGCTGCGCAATGGCGACATACAAACCTCAACCAGCACAACATTTACGAACGAAACCTTTAAAGACACTAACATGCAATAGTGTTAGTATGTAAGAAAATACATATTTGTGCACATAAATGTATATTTTATGCAGTATCTCAAATGGTGACATCTCGCCCTCCTGCAGACAGCCTCAAACTTTCATATACGTAGGACTATAGGCGTGCACACAGAGATAGGGAAGGAGGCAAAGGTTGCCACATACATTGACTTAATAGGTGGGGAGGGCTGTGAACTCCCACCCCCCTCCCTGAAGGAGAATCCTGCAAAGGCTTACATCTATGACATAAGGTTACCCAACATTCCCTCACGATAGCCTCCTTATTCGTTATTAAGGGTAGCTTCAACGAATGTGTCAAGCTATGAAAATATTTTATGGATGCCCTTTTACTACCAAAAAAAACTTTTATGATGACGTCCACGTTTCCGATACAACCTTACTGTTCAAGTTGCATGGCGACGCATATGTTGTTGCAATTTATGAAGACTAGTTTGGGTTTTGGTAAAATAGAAAGTTTAATAAACAATTGCATATTCTGTCCCAACTTCAATTCTGCGCTCAATCAAATATACAAGAATTAGCCTTTGCTGCACTTCATTCAGATGGTTTTTCTAACCTGAACTGTTTCCGAAGCCAAGAAGTGTGGCACCGAGCCACTGGGACCATGTGTAACCGCACTTTGCCAGCAAGATCTCGCAGCCCAATGTAGCGGCTAGAATGGTGGATAAGTCTCGGCCGTTTTGTGGTATTAAAAATGAGGTGCCCTGCATGAAATTTCTTGGAAGTCAGAACTACCACTACAGGATGCGGCGGCCGCATTTTCGAGGGAGACAAAAATTATGTAGGCCCTGGTGCTCAGATTTGGGGGCATGATCCAGGTGGTTGAAATTTTTGGAACCCTCCACTACGCCATCTCTCATAACCATATAGTAGTTTGGGATGTTAAACCCCAAATATTATTAATACTACCATTAAGAAATACCACTACGATACTTTTGTGAAATAGCAAAACTCGAATGAGGCATTCTAAAAAAATACACACATATCACTTATTAGAATTAATGCAATCTTCATACGAAAAAACTGGCGTGTTCCAAAAACTTTTCTTACCTGACCTCACAATGTAGCTTCACAGGATGGGGAACTTTGTATTGTTGAAATTTCCTCTTGGCCAGAAAGCTCGCGGTCAGAAAGGAGAAATTTAAGGGCTTTTTCTTTGTTAGGCACGACATTAACTGAAGTAACAGACAAGAATGTACTAGTTATGATACCAATGTAAAGAAAGTAAAGTCAACAAAAAGATAACTTGCTGATAACGTGCTTTATAAGGCCACTACTTCTGAGTGAATGCAGCTATACAGAGGTGGCACTCAAAGGTAACGCTTGCCCAGGTGGACACAAATCCTCGCATCTTGTACTAGCTAACATATGAGCACTGCTAGCAGGAATGCAGTCTTCTTTGTGCGGCTTCAGTGAACGGTACTGCTTTAACGATACCAAGGACGAGGAAACTGAAAAGCCGAAAAAATACAGCGAGGCAAGGAAAACCTTGTGTTATACTCTACACACGAAATCACACTTAAGCAACAAGAAATCAGGAGCTGCTACACCAATACACACATTAACCTTGGTCCTCACGTTAGTGCAGTGACAGTGCAGTGTGCCAACACACTACATTTTTTATGCAAGTTCTCAACATTCCCTGCTTAAATACTATGCTTTCATATACAAAGCACTGCTGCCAATACATAAAGGCCTAAGTTGCAATCCAGATATACAACACTTAAATCACGAAATTTATTTTCATTTGTGACATCACACTACTTAGCATTAGACCATCAAGCTAATCATCACACTTTAATGTGCATCGAAGTACCTATATGGTGATACATGAAGCATATGAAATAAAATGTAACTAGAAAAATTTCATCCGAAAAGAAAACTAGAAATGAGATAAGAAGAAAAACATTTACCAGCCTTACAACTTGGTTGTAAATACACGACTACTTTAGTGTATTCATATCTTTTTGAGTGTAGCTTCTCCTTCAGCCGCACGTTCTTATTGTGGTGGCTCAGAGTAACGGAATTGTCTGTTACAAAATGCGTGCACTCTGTGTGCTCAAGTATCCAAAATTATCTTAGGCCCCATCTTGTTGCTATTCAAATAATTTGAATATTTATTGAATTTAGGAAGTATATTAATAAATATTTGATTTTAAAGCATGTTTTTCAAGACACTGATATTTCAAGGTTTTTCAACAAGATTACAGAAGAGCTTGGCAATGAAATCTGTTCTTCCGGAATAGAAAATTAAATGGTGCTTTGTAATGGCTGTTTTATATTGGCCAATCTTCGACGACATAGCAATGTCCTGAGTGTGCCATTACAGTTCCCTGCTGTGCTGAAAAAAAAAAAAAGCCACATAGGCTTCACAAAATTCCCCTAGAATGAGCAAACTTCTTTTTTGTAAATCTAGAACATATGTGGGTATGATCGTATCCTTATACCTCTAAGAATGATATGACTGTATGAGTGATGTATATTTAGGTGTTCTCATTTATAAATGTAAATTTTTTGCCATCACACTCCTACTCAAAAAGTCTGTACTAGTATTTTGAATGAGTACTAGTATGCTTCTGCAGTAGTGACTTTAATATATATATTTTTCCACCTTCCTGACAAATATTTTCAATATGAGGTTTGCAGTATGTCAAACATACATGAATACAAATACCTAAATATTGTTGTCCTCGGGTTAATTCAAACTACAAGCCATTCGAATGATTCGCAAGACGAATGTGAGAGCAGGCTAGCCAATAAAATGCCTCACAATTCATTACTTGTAGTTTATATTCATTATGCAGTATCATGACATCAAGGAAAACAAATTAAGGTAAACAAACCATAAGCACTGCCACCATAGCTTAATATGTAGATTATCAGACACATAATTAGAAAATTGCTGTTTCCAGTTTTATGGATGGGGAGATATCTTTCTTCCACCCTTCGGGCGGCACATAGTTCCAAAGCCTTTACCCGCTCAACAGATCTCATAAGGAACCCTTACCCAAAAGTAGTGCACGCTAGCGTGAATACTATCTCAAGAAGGTGGCCTCTCCTTTGCACTCTTTTCTACCACTTGCCTTTCCTCCCAAGAATTCGCGCCATTATCATTTGCTAAACTAAAAGACTTTCCAAACCTCGAACTACTCTTTCACTGTCACTTCTGATCAATGTGCTCTCTTCACCCTGATATGCTTCCCTCGTTACAGAAGGTCAGTAAAGCACTCAAATTTTATGGCTTCTTGTCTTCATGATAACGAGACATGTGGTTCGTCAGGCAGTATTTCTGAGAGAAGGATGCATTGCAGTGGTCACAAGAATAGGCACCCTCTCTTGTGTGGATGCGCATATGGTCCACGAAGGTATTTTTATGTGCAAAAGATGCACTGCAGTGGTCACACACAAAAGGACGCTCTCCTGTGTGGGTGCGCACATGGTCCAGAAGGGTCTGTTTCTGTGTGAATGATGCACTGCATTGGTCACAGGAAAAGGGACGGTTTCCTGTGTGGCTGTGCATGTGCCTTATAAGGTTTGCCTGCTGTGAAAATGATGCAGAGCAATGGTCACAGGAAAACGGACGCTCTCCCGTGTGGGTTCGCATGTGATTCACGAGGGTCTGGTTTAGTTTAAACGACGCACTGCAGCGGTCACAAGAAAAGGGACGCTCTCCCGTGTGGGTGCGAATGTGACCGACGAGGGTCGCTCTCAGAGGAAATGCAGCTGGGCATAGGTGGCACTGGAAAGGGCGTTCCCCCGTGTGCTTGCAAAGGTGATCTCGCATGTGTTTTTTTTTTCTTGGTTGCATAGCTACACATACGACACGAATGCAGTCCGCCTTGTACAGACACGAGCGTATGGTACTCGTCATGGCATGCCGAAGACAAGGAACCTGCAAAACCACAGAGACAAAAGGAAGGCAATGAAAATCTTACACGCATTGTCTGTAACTAGACTACAGCACCAGACAATGAAGAAAGATTACTGTACTTGCAGACAAAGTACATAATCACCTTTGCCAATAAACTTGCACAAGAATGCAAGTTTATGTAATTCTGATACTACACCTAAATACCAAAGCTTTTCCGTAATACGCTAAGAGTTTATGCACCAGCTCATTGAAACATTTATTGCACTTTCTTTTTTTTTCTCCATTGAAATATTTATGAAATGCTGCACACCCACCAAATACCTTCCTAAATCAAGACACAAAGCACAAGAAATGATATATGAGAGTAAGAGGTTAATAAGAAATAAATGGCAAAATATGATAGAATCACTAGGAAGGGATAAAAGTGACATCACAGGTGTGATGGTCTGAAATGCTGATACATTTATAAGGAATGCAAAAAAAGTATGTTGTTCTATTTGCATTTCCACAGCTTACACATTTTCCATTACATTTTCTATTTCTATATCAATTTGTAAATAAATCCTATACTTATTTCGCATAAAATAGGAGAAAAAGTCGCAAGTCTCGTAATCCCGCAACTCTGTTCACAATGTAGCCAAGCTCCAAGACCCCCTCATTATTAGGCCTGAAAGGTGTTCTGCACCACATCCTTACCTACAGCTACAACCATTACCTGCACCACGTGCACATGTTTTTCCGCAGGTAAATTGGGTGACATTTCATGCTCAGCACTCTCCAATGACTGGTCGAGTTAAGTGGATTGAGGCTAAATATGACCGAATTACAAGAGCTTCATGCCATTAAACAATGCAGATTATGGCCTCGGCTAATAAACATGTTCGAATTATCAAGATTTTACTCTACACTGAATAAAGGCAATGACTATTACACTTATACGAATGCCCTTATATACTAGAGTGGTAAAACAACCTTGGATATAACACAAAAAAGTGCGATCAACTCAATGCACTGCTTGCATCTTAAGCATACCGGAGAGAAAAGACAAAGAAATATACAAATGATCAAATCAAGAATGATGCAAAGTTCGATGACAGAAGAGGACCAGAAAGATTTAAGCAAATTTACAACGCTGTTGCTCGATGAGCAGAACTACAAAAAAATAAGTTCCTTTGTCCAGATGACAAATTTTGTTGACTAGAAAACACAACACAAACATGCACAAATGTTTTGGAGGGTAAAATGCATAAGAAAGTAACGCCAGGATGCCATTACACATTTACAGTCTGCAGTGTAAAATCAAAATGTCCCTACCGAGCGTTGTCCTTGCTTAGATGCAAATTTCTTTCTCTTGGCACATACACATGTGTAAAGAAGTTCATAAATAAATGCCTAATATAAACCAGTGATTTGTAAGACAGTCAATACTGCTTTACACTGATGATACATATACAATGCAATGAAATCTATTATACACTTCTCAGGATCAATTGAAAGACATCACAGAAACTGAATAGTCAATTTCACTTGTTTCGATAAAGCCTGTTTTTTGGAGGAGTCCACAGACATGGTCACAACACCACCATTATCTGATGTACACAGAGTATTAAGCTGCAACATTATTGTGAAAAAAAAGGCGAGCAACTTCTAAGAGGACACTGGAGCAATGCTTTTCTGGCAGTATCGATACTTCGATGCTTCTGCACAGAAGGGATGGACTCATCTGCAAAAGCACACAGACAACTGTTCAAGCTAGCACGAACAACATACACTCAATACACTCAAGATCAGCTGGGCTTCATCAAACTTTTTTTACTGTAATTCAGCGAGTACTTTTTCAGTAGCACTTCGATGTCACTACTTTTTATTGCGATAGAAATTATATGGACACTCTCAGCTGGTTTTTGCCACTGGTGTCGACGTCATGCACCGTACATGTATAATCAAGAACGAAAAATCAAGAACGAAAAAAAAAAGCCGCCCATGCTCAGTATTCAGGTCGTTGCGATGCGCCAACAAGCGCTTATCTCCCACGCGTACTTTGCCCTACGGATTTGGGAAGGGGGATAGAAGCGTGTGCAAGCACCCTTATTCTTTTGTGGAGAGAGAATTGTGCCTTGGGCTTTCACCGAAACAATTTTATAAGTTGTCGGGCCCACAAAGCTCAATTCACATGCTGTGCAGGCCCTGCTTGCAAGAAGAGCGTGCTTTTCACGTACACCGAAGTAACATCCGGAACACTTCTTAGTTTGCACACATCTGTCTCTGTGATTACGTATCGTGTATTGTTTTTGTTTCAACAGCACATTAGGTGTCGAGTGGTAAATGTTAGTTTGCTCTCGTCCTGTTTGAGTTGTTTCCGTGAGTCATTTGTGCGCGAGCAGCGCACTGCACGTTTTGATCTTCTTGTCGTTTTCAGTGTTACATTCTAAGTTGTTGCTATGGCATTTGTTGCATTGTCCCCGAGGTGAAACAGTGACACTTTTTTAAAAAGACTTCTACGCATAAGACAATAAAAAATGGAGCACTTGAATGCAGTGGGAAATATAAAACTTAGCATCTGCTGCAGTGCGTTGTAGCTGCATATAAGATATGAAAGATTCAAATGCTCTGTGAACTAAATCAATGAGCTAAGTGGTAATTCTATCATCTTAGCACAAAATATACGAAATATTTGGGTAGGTTAAAGCAAACACAAGTCCTGTGGCTGAATAAAAATGGCTGCATCAACTGTTGATGTCTGGAAATCAAATGCGTAAAAAAATTTTTTTTAAACATTGTGAGACGTGTAGAATGTGTCTTGTGTTGTAGTGCTGTGTTTCGTAGAGAACACACACGTGAGGAAGAGCCAACCAGTAAATACAATGGCATGCACTATGGTTTCATACAACACTGTGCTTCTTTACCATGGAAACATGGATCAGCACAAATGTTGAAAAACAAATGTCAGTAAAAATTAAAGGAAGAGCACGGTTGCACAGGATTCAGAGAGATAAGCCAGATGATTTTGTGTTCTGTAAATGTAAAGGTTAGGCGACAAATAATGCAAAGCCAATCTATCACACCCCACTGTTTTTTTTTTTTTTTGGTAGCAGCGTTTAATGATGAAAAGGAGTAGAGCATCAAGCAAAAGCAAAATGTATATGCATTGCCACAATCAAAGACTATGTCTAAATGTAGTGTGGATTTAAAAATGGCAAAAATCCTACGTGCAAAATGTGCGGAAATAAAGATATCGAAATTACAATAATACCCCAAAAGGTGTGATATCTGTCTTTCTCACCCATTCTCAATACCTGTGACAAAATGAACGTCAAACATGTCCTATCAAAATGCGTTTACTGTGAGCACAGATACCAAGAATGTTTGCATGAAACCGCAATCATTTCAACACCACAACATAACTTATTTTCCACCTTAGTGTTTCACATCAATTTAGTTCTCGTGTGATGGCAGTGGGGATGTGATCAGTAGCGATGGTAAAACTCATTATTAATGATACGGTCGCATATAGAACCAGATTAAAACATGAGCTACTAACAAATGAAGTGGCTACACATCAAGTGCCCTCGTGGTTGCAGGAACTAACAAGCCAGTAGCATCAGAATACAAGTGTTACTTACCCTCAGCTATGATGGTAAGGCTGAGACTTATGTCTCAAAAACAGACACTGAATAAAGTGTTTTGCTGCTTAGACGAAGCCTGATGAAGAGAAGTAGGAGGCTGTCTGATAAAAAAAAAAGTGATAGATGAAGTGGGATGGGCCTTCAAAAATAATTTGCAAAGTGGGGCTTCCACTGTATCTCGATTTGTGTGCATTCAGTCAGAACATCCAAAACAGACAGTTCTCTCTCCTCCCCCAGCTGTCACAAGCAGATACACCTTTTCTTTCTATCTAGGCATCTCGCTTTTTATCTCTGCATGTCACTTCCACTTTTTATCTCTTTTTTTTCGCTTTCTCTCTTTAACTGTCTTGCTTTAATTTTCACTCTCTCATCTTTTTCTCTTTGCCTCTCATTCTGTGGAGCAATTAGAACACCAAGCCATGCTAACATGCCTCCACGTCGCTAAAGCCTTTTGCATCTCTGCGATCTCTGATGTGCCAACTTTCATACAGACTTTTGTTCCATCAAGTGCGTTTCATCCCCCTGATCCCGAGGCAGGGCAGATTGTAATCGCTGCGCGAGTTTGACATTTTTGGGTCCTTCCAACTTTACGCGACTGAAGCCTAGTCTAGCCTAGCAACAGGAAACGCCAGCCACTTTGAGCAGTGCCGGCACGACTGAGCTTGGAATGGAAGAGAGAGATCGCAGCATTGTGCATGCCAGAGCTATCTTCTGTGCATTGGAAAATTATAGTCAGACCTCGAGATGGTCTCAATTTTTGCAAAACCACTTGCTTCGGCATTTTTACCACCATGTGCACGGCGGCCGGGATTGTAAAGCAATGCCTGCAACTCAAGTAACTAAATGCCAATTGTTTCGTTTTTCACAATTGAGAGAGGCAAATGCAGAAACCAATGACCAAATTAAGAATGGTGCAATCTTTTATAACAGAAGAAAATAAAGAAACACTTTGGAAAATATAAATGGTTGTTACTCAGCAGGCGTTGCCACACACAAAAAAAAAGAAGTTTCTTTGTTCATTTTGTTTCTAGATTTTGTTATTCTGATGAAAGTGCAGCACAACCGTTCACAAAGGCTTTCAAGGGTAAGATGCACAATCATTTTTTATATACTGCTATGTAAGATCAAAGTGTCACTACCAAGTGTTGCAGTTATAAAGGCAATAGCAGACTATTTCAGCGATTCTTATGTTACGATATGCACTGAAAATACCTAAACTGAACCAGTGTTTTGTAAAACGGGCACAATATTATTACATTGACGACTGAAACATATATATACAAAGCGATAAAATCTATTACGTACATGCTCATTTCAATTGACTGAAAGTGATCCAAGTGAACAGCCAATTCTCTCATTCCAATATGACCGAGCAGCAGTCTATAGACGTGATCACATCGCCATCACAATCCCGCCTTCGTAGCATTGCCTCATCAGCAAAAAAAAGGGTAAATTATTTTCAAGAAGAGGCTGGTGCAATACATTTATAGCATTGTCTAATGCATGCAACTTCGTATCTCCTTAGAGGGCAGATGCACATATCTGCAGAAGCACATGGACAGAACACACTACTTTAGAACATATTTTCACCGTTAGCTTCAACTCCAGTTAATTGTAAGAAATTCCATAATAAACAAAACTTCTGAGTGTTGAGAATGAGTGGCTACTTTTTCAGTATGTCAATATCTGAACTATCTTTTTTTAAACACAAGCTCTACTGGTGAGCACTTGAACATTGAAGTGCATGTAGTAGGGCACATTATATGAAACATGCAAATGCCCTGTGAACCCAACTGATGCTCTCAGTACCCGTTTCTTCATTTTGGAGTACTATATGCACGTACGCTATATTGAATGTTCCCAATTCGGCAAAATAAAGATGTGTGCATTACCTGTAGACGTTAGAAATGAAGTGCGTATCCAACTTTTTTTACATTTTGTAGGCCGCTTAGGAGGCATCTTACTCAAATTTTAGCAATGGTGTTGTATTTCAAACAAAAAGACACATGCAAGACTTCAGCAAGTGAGTAAAGACAATATTGTACACTTCGTACAACACTGGTTGTCTTTCTACTGGCACATGGAACAAATTTCCAGCGTTGTTACTGGAGTGTAAACATGTGTCAGTAAAAATAAATAGCACGTGAAAGGCTGCAAAGTATTTACCGAGAGAGTCCAGATCATCTCAAGTGCTACAAAGTGATTGCTGGGGGACAAATAATGCAAAAGCAATGTATTATTTTTTACTGTTTTTTATTTGTGATAGGGTTTAATGACCCAATAGCTAAATAAAGCATCAAATCAAAGTAAGGTGTACATGCCTTCGTTTGATCAATGAATATGACCAAATGTAAACGTAATGGCTGAAAAGACACTTTAATTCCTGAGCAAAGAAAGTGCACAATATATTAAAATACCTATAAAGTTATAATGACATGTGTGCAATCAATGTTTAACATGTACTTTTGAGTGGCATATTTCATGACCACAGGTGCTAAAAGTGTTTACGTAAAAACAGCAGATATTCTAACTCCCTTTAAAAATTATTTGCTATATTAGTCTAAGAAATCAATCCTGTCTTCATTTGATAGTAACACAGATGTCATCACGAGTGAAAACACAATACACACGAAATAAAAAGAATGCAGGGACACAAGATCACAGTAAATCAAGAGCTACAAAAACATTGTTGGCTTCAGAACGAATGGCTCAATCTTGGTAGAAACTGACAAATGACTGATACCACAAAAGTACAAGCCAGTAAGGAGGTCATTAATTACACTGTACCATATTGTCTCTGCCAACAGCAGAAAGTGGAGAACAAGCACTTACAGATCTTGATATAGCACATTGACCTTGTCAGGCCTGCGTCTTTGGCTGTCTACTAATCCCCATGTGCCTGTGATCTGCCTCTCAACATGACCTGGCACCCAGCAAACTATTATTTGAAGTACCTCAATATAACTTATCAAAGTGCTTTTAAAGGTCATTAAGGTCTCTATTTTTATGTAGTTTGCCAGTGCTCTCTGTACGTGCACTGCCCAGTGTATTCATAAATGCTACTACTTTTTTAATATTTCGTACAACGATGTATTTTATTGCAGTTAAGGTAAGATGCAAATAGAAAAATTTTGTCATTGTTGAGCCTCGGGAACGGGATTTTTTTTTTGCTGTATATAAAGGCTTTTATTGCCATTTCAAATATGCAATCAGTTTTAAAATAATTTGAGCAGTTTTGGTGAGTGCCACGACAATGTGTAAAATAAAGTTCATCTTGGACAAACTTTTTAAGCCAT
Source organism: Rhipicephalus microplus (assembly GCF_013339725.1). NCBI lineage: Eukaryota > Metazoa > Arthropoda > Arachnida > Ixodida > Ixodidae > Rhipicephalus > Rhipicephalus microplus. The sequence continues at coordinate 13,549 of NW_023612897.1, read as the reverse complement.
TTATTCTTTCATGGTTTTGAGCCAATAATGGCTCATATTGCTGCACAATAACTGTAGAATGCAAATTAGTATAAAGAAAGTGCATATTAGACATTTTTATGGACAAGAAAAATGGTGATGTGATAATTATTAGAATCATCAGCTCCGTTCCACTGTCCACTGTGGGCAGTGGAACGGAGCGGCCGCCACCATGGTCTCATCCAACCACTTTTTGCTTTTCGTACAGTTGTTCGCAGTCATCAGCACGAGCTCGCCAGACTGTGTGGAACCACATGCGCCTGGCACGCCATACGGCACGTGCCCTCCCCAGCCCGAACCGAGCCGTTGTTGCCCGGTGCCACTTCAACCTCCCGTTCCGGTAACCCCTTACGCTGCCACCAAGCCAACCGCATTGACATCGTCAAGCCACCCAGAAAACTACAAATACAGCCAGCCTTGCACCGCGCGCCTCAGTGGGCAGTGGAACGGAGCGGCCGCCACCATGGTCTCATCCAACCACTTTTTCGCTTTTCGTACAGGTTGGTGCCTCCCAAGATTATAGCGCTAAGCGATCTAGCAACTATTGTCTGCTGCTCCTTCCATGCCCACATGTGTTGCTTGGTATAGTCGCAGAGTGTTTTGTCGCTATAAAGGAACTTCTTCTTTGCGGGGATATTGAACAGAATCCTGGTCCGAATAGCGAAGTATTAGCCGCCATGAGCAAACTAACCGCACACTTGGATGAGCGTCATGACAACTTGCAGAAGACTATTAACGAAGTTAAAGAAAACCAGTGGCTACTTGATTCCAAAGTAACAGATTTAACCACCCGACTAACTGTACTTGAACAGAAGGTTATTTCCCTCGAGAGCGTTCCAGACAATGCACAGATACAAGGTCTTGTAACGGCTGCCGTGTGACACGAAAGTGTCGCTCTCGGTTCACGGCTTGATGACTTCGAGGATCGCTCTCATAGGGAGAACCTAATTTGTTATGGGATATTGGATTCTGCTTCAGAAACCTGGGCCGAGTCGGAGCTAAAAATTAGTGAAATCCTGTCTGCGTCCCTTAAACTGGAACTTCCTAATGAGGCCATCTCCCGTGCAAACAGGCTTGGAACATATGTACAGAACAAATGTCGACCTGTTATTGTTCGCTTCAGTTCGTTCAAAACAAGAGAAAGTGTCTTTACGAAGAAATCGATGCTTCGCAGCACCCCCGTGTCAGTTAGCGAGTATTTCTGTAAGGCCACGCGCCACATCCAGAAAAAGCTTTTAAACTTCGCGAAAAGCACTGGGCAGCCATATTACTTGAAGTATAACAAGATACTAATCAACAAGAAAGCCTACGTTTATTGTCCAGTCACTGATCGTGTAACTGAGGCAGGACCTATTTATGATAACCCCGTCCACATTGCTCCTGAAGTAAGCAATGCAGAATGCGCAGGGGCCAGCGCTCCTTCACATCGATAGCTAGATAAGCATTTTCGAGCTCACGAATTTTCTTTTTTGCTATGTAATTCTCGAAGTGTTACTAACAAGCGTGATGCCCTATCTGGGCTTATAGATACATGTCTAGCTGATGTCGTCGTAGTAACTGAAACTTGGCTGTCCGCGGAAATTGAAAATAACGAAATGTTTAACTGTTCAAAAAAGTTTAAAATTCTACCGCTGTGACTGGGGTACGAAGTGCGGGGGCGGCGTATTGATTGCCATTAGTGACGAGTGTAGCGAGTGTCGTGTGTTCTTGTCCTCTTCGTCCCCGTGAAAATTGCGCTACTACACCATATGGTTAAATGACACATGCAAGACTTCAGCAAGTAAGTAAAGACAATATTGTACACTACTACTTCGTACAACACTGGTTTTCTTTCTACTGGACACATGGAACAACACGTTTCCAGCATTGTTACTGGAGTTTCCATACTACAAGACGGAGTGACGAGCCCTAATTTTGAAAAACATTTGTCAGTAAAAATAATTACACGTGAAAGGCTGCAAAGCATTTACTGAGAGAGGCCAGATCATCTCACATGCTACAAAGTGAAGGCTGGGCAACAAATAATGCAAAAGCAATGTATTACTTTTTACTGTTTTTCATTTGTAGTAGGGTTCAATGACGCAATAGCTAAATAAAGTATGAAATCAAAGTAAGGTGTACATGCCTTCGTTTGATCGATGAATACGGCCAAATGTAAATGTAACGGCTGTAAAAGGACCTCAATTCCTGAGCAAAGAAAGTGTACAATATATAAAAAATACCTATAAAGCTACAATGACATCTGTGCAATCAATGTTTAACATGTACTTTTGAGTGGCATATTTCACGACCACAGGTGCTAAAAGTGTTTACGTAAAAACAGCAGATATTCTAACTCCCTTTAAAAATTATTTGCTATATTAGTCTAAGAAATCAATCCTGTCTTCATTTGGTAGTACCACAGATGTCATCACGAGTGATAACACAATACACACGAAATAAAAAGAATGCAGGGACACAAGATCACAGTAAATCGAGAGCTACAAAAACATTGTTGGCTTCAGAACGAATGGCCAAATCTCGGTAGAAACTGACAATTGACTGATACCACAAAAGTACAAGCTAGTAAGGAGGTCATTAATTACAGTGTATCATACTGTCTCTGCCAACAGCAGAAAGTGGTGAACAAGCACTTACCGATTTTGATATGGCACATTGACCTTATCAGGCCTGTGTCTTTGGCTGTCTACTAATCCCTATGTGCCTGTGATCTGCCTCTCAACATGACCTGGCACCCAGCAAACTATTATTTGAAGTGCCTCAATATAACTTATCGAAGTGCTTTTAAAGGTCATTAAGGTCTATATTTTTATGTAGTTTGCCAGTGCTCTCTCTACGTGCACTGCCCAATGTATTCATGAATGCCAGTACTTTCTTAATATTTCGTACAACGAAGTATTTTATGGCAGTTAAGGTAAGATGAATATAGAAAAATTTCGTCATTGTTGAGCCTTGGGAACGGCGATTTTTTTTCCGCTGTATATGAAGGCTTTTATAGCCATTTCAAATTTGTAATTAGTTTTAAAATAATTTGAGCTATTTTTGGTGAGTGCCACGACAATGTGTAAAATAAAGTTCATTTGGACAAACTTTTTAAGCCGTTAATCTTTCATGGTTTTGAGCCATTTTCATGGTTTTGAGGTTTTGAGCGAAATTTTATCTTGATCTAGCTATCAGAAGTACCAAAAACACGTCAAAACTCTAAAGCTGGCCCAAAAGGCGATGTTGAGAAAAATGCATTTTAAAGGTATAAGTTGAAGCTTATTTATGTAGCAATTATATGTCTTATTTTGTTAATAATTTTCTCCACCATGTAGAGCTTGGGGATCATCCTTATTTCGAGCATGTGGCTTTCGTTAACTCCTCATACGAAACTGTATAATAAGTAGCCAGGTTACAGTTTCCAAGGGAGTCTAGACATTGAGCTCTTTTTAGTTTTTAATAGCCACCTTGAACGCATCGAAAGTGATTTTAACGTACTTTGAGTTTAGTTACAACCTCTGCCGTGAAAGTAGAACAACCTAACTTGAAGGAGCCCATAAAAACAAAAATATCTAATTTTGGAAAAAAATAAATTTTTTTTACTAACATCTGCCCTTAAAATTGCATATGCCTTTTCGTTTGAAGTACTGGCATGGGTGTTATTTGAAGAAAAATATGAACCAAGGAACGCTGCAGCTACCTATTGAGTTGTGCAATGACAAAAATTGGCAAAACAGGCAAGTGCTCAGAATTTCCGTGAATATGGTCTCATCCCCTAGTAACTTGTAACCCTTAAGCTCACTAAGGTGGATTAAAGGACAGTACATACAACGTATGCAGTGAAACAAAAACTAAAAAAGCCACTTGAGATACTACTCAGATGTAGCAACAGACTTAAGAATAAAGTGATGCTTCCTCCAAGCACGATGTAAAAACTAAACTAAGACATTCATGACATGGCTTTAGATGATTCGTACACAATTAGTGCTTACTAAAACAGGTACTCTCTTTTCAAATATGCAATACAAAGAACACCTATAGCCACTGAGCCTGAAATTACAGCAACGATAGTAAATGAGTGCAACAATATTGCAATGTGTAAAAGGTGCCATACAATGTAGAAGGTGCACGTCAAGAACAGGAAAAAAGACTTATCTATATGTGCTCAAAGTGCTACAGCTGGCTATGCTACATGTGATTTTGCCTGAGTTACACCAAGCCACGACAGCCTGCCCCCTTCACTTTGCAAACGACACATTGCACTGGTCACAGGAAAATGGACAATCGCCTGTGTGAGTGCGCATGTGATCCACAAGGGACTGTTTCTTTGAGAACGATGCACTGCAGCAGTCACAGGAAAAGGGACGCTCCCCTGTGTGGGTGCGCACGTGGGCATTGAGGTTCCCTTTTCCGAGTAAATGCAGCTGGGCAAAGGTGGCACTGGAAGTGCGCTTGCCCAGTGTTTGCGAAGGTGTGTTCGCATGAGTCCCCCTTTTTTTGTTCACATAGCCGCACTGATTACACAAATACAGTCCGCCTTCTACGGGCACGAGTAAATCGTATTCCTCATGGGAAGCTGAAGACGAGGAGCCTGCAAAACCACAGAAACAAGAAGAAGGCATTGGAAGCCATGGACAAACATTCTCTACAACATCACTACAACACGAAGAAATGAAGGAAAATTAGTGCACTTGTAGATGAAGTACACAATCACCTTTGCATCAGCAAGTCACATGTTACTGGAACGCAACCGAGCTACAAAATGGTTACAAAGAGTTTCTCTATTTGTTTGTAAATACTATGTCTAATATGTGCAAACACCTCCAGTGAATGTGCAAGAATTCAATATCAATGTAATTCTGATACTATCCCTAAATGACAAAGTTTACTTGTGATACACCAATAAATAAGGCCCTAGCCCAGATAACATTTATTGCATTTATTTTTTGTTCCCATAGAAAAATCCCTAAAATTCTGCACACTAACCAAATAACTTCATATTTCATCACACGAAGCATAAGAAATGATATATAAGTGTACAAGGTCAATCTGAAACAAACTGCAAAATATAACGAAATGGGAAATGAATCATTCAAAACAGATGGAAACGATATCACAGTTTGGTTGTCACAAAAGCTGGCACATTTATGCGGACTGCCAAAATATGTTTTTCAGTGTACCTGTGCAATTTCCCATTTTCCATTCTTGCTTCTAAACTACTTTAGTGACAATGTTATGATTGCATGAAACATAAGTAAGCTATGCAACATATAACGTTCCAGACATTTACTCAAACAGACATACGAGCACTAATTCTCATTTATCAAATAAGTATATTCAAAGCTCATTAGCTCGGATTTGACGAGACTGGACAATGCATTTAAAAGGACAAAATGCCAAACTACCACAAATACTTGTTTAAAATATTTTAAAAATAAAACCATTTACCAATTCTTCATGAATTTGTAGACGCTCTACATATTTTTAACAAATAAAAAAGTCGCAACTTTTGTCATCCTGATATTTTGTTCCCAAAATGGCCAAGCTTCAAGACACCCCTTTCAATAAGCCTGAAAGGTGTTCTGCACCACACCCTTCTCTACAGCTACAACCATTACCTGCGCCCTGTGCAAGTGTTTTTTCGCAGGTAAATTGGCTGGCGCTTCGTGCTCGGCACTCTCCAATCACCGTACCAGTTGACTGGGTTGAGGTCAAATATGATCAAACTACAAGAGCTTCATGCTATTAAGAGCTTCATGCCAAGAGCTTCATGCCATTATGGCCTCGACCTATAAACATGTTCGAATTATCAAGATTTTACTTTACACTGAATGAAGGCAATGACTATTACACTTATACGACTGTCCTTATATACAAGAATGCTCCTACTTCCTTGGACATACTACAAAACAGAGCACTCAACTCAATGCACTGCTTGCATTTTAAGCATCACCGAGAGAATAGACAAATAAATATACAAACAATCGAATCAAGAATGGTATTCAATCAAGAATGTTAAGTGAATTGACATGGTTGTTGCTCAGTCAGCGGAACTGAAAAAAAAAAAAAGTTCACTTGTCCAGATCACAGATTTCGTTGACTAGAAAACACAACACAGACATGCACATATGTTTTAAAAGGTAAAATGCATAATAAAGTATTGCCAGGTTGTCACTACATGCGTACATTCTGCAGTGTAAAATCAAAGTGTCACTACCGAGTGTTGCCCTCGCTTAGATGCTTAGATGCAAATTTATTTCTCTCGGCACATTCAGATGTGTGAAGAAGCGCATTAAGCTAAAATCATTCAGAGCTTTGTAAAACAGAATATTCTGCTTCACGCTGATAATACATAAACATCGCAAAACAATCTATGACATTCTTCGCAATTTCAATTGAAAAAAAAAAGGGCAGAAGTTGAATAGTCACTTTCACTCATTTCAATAAAACCTATTCTTTGCAGCAGTCCACAGACATGGTCACATCTAAACCACAATCCTACGTTCACAAAATATTAAGCAGCAACATTTTCGTGAAATAATGAACGACTTTTGGGAGGACACTGGAGCAATGTTTTTCTCGCAATATCCAAAGCATAAGACTTCTTACGTTTCTCCATAAAGGGATCGACACATCTGCGAAAGCACACAGACAACTGTTAAAGCCAGCACAAACAACACACTACACTCAAGATAAGCTGAGTTTCATTAAAGTTTTTTATTATTTTCATTGAGTGACAACTTTTCACTACCTAGTTGATAAACTACTTATTTTTTGAAAAGACAACCTCTATACAGAAGGCAATACTAATTTGAGCACTTGAATTTGGAAGAAAAGAAAATATGAAATTGAACATTGAGGCAGTGTGTTGTAGCAGCATATTAGATATGAAAGAAACAAATGCTTCGTGAACCAAACCAATGAGCTAAGTGTCTGTTTCCTCATTTTAGCACAAAATATGTGGGTAGGCTATATTAAACAGAGGCCCTGTTTCTAAATAAGGATGGGTGCATTAACTGTTGATGCCAGGCAATCAAATGTGTAGACAGTTTCTTTTAGACACTGCGGGACGTTTAGAAATGTGTCTTTCTTGAGTCGTAATAATAATGAAAGGCTGTGCTTCAAAGACAACACACACGCGAGACTTGAGCTAGCAAGCAAGTACAACTGCATGTACTATGCTCTTGAACAGCAGTGTGTCTCTCTACCATGACACATGGAATGAATTTTTAGTGTCATTAGCAAAGTTTCCAAGTTCAAAAAAGGAGTGATCAGAATGAATCTTGAAAAACAAAGATCAGTGAAAATAATTGGGGGACGCTCAAGCTCTGTCTTCAAGAGCTGAACGCGATAGTGATATCCTGTCCCTAATGCATACTTCAAACACCGCCAGTAGACCACCCAGAAAAAGTAAATTCAATATGCATTGGTGCGATCAATGACTATAGCCAAATTTAGTGTGGATTTAAAAATACAGAGGTCCTGCATGCAAAACGTACATGAATAAAGATACCCAAATTGCAATAATACCACAAAAGGTGTGATATCTGTCTTTCTCGCCCATTCTCTATCCCTGTGACAAAACGAACGTCAAACATGTCCTATCAAAAAGTGTTTACTGTGAGCAGAGATAACAAGAATGTTTGCATAAAAATCGCAATCATTTCAACACCATGACAAACATTATTTGGTATCGTGCTGTTCACAGTGGGGATGCGATCAGCAGTGATGGTAGAACTCATAAATAAAGAAAACGGTCACATATAAAACCACGTTAAAACATGGGCTACTAACGAATGAAGTGGCTACACATCAAGTGGGCTCGTGGTTGTAGGAACTAACAAGCCAGTAGCATCAGAATACAACTGTTACGTACACTCAACTATGACGGTAAGGCTGAGACTTATGTCTCAAGAACAGACACTGAAGAAAGTGTTTAGCTGCTTAGACAAAGCCTGATGAAGAGAAATAATTGGCCATCTGATAAAAAAAAAAAGTGGAGATAGATGAAGTGAGGTGGTTCTTCAAAAACCATTGGCAAAGTGGAGTTTCCACTGTATCTCGATTTGTGTACATTCAATCAGAACATGCAACACAGACAGGCTCCTCCACCTACATCGGTCCAGAGCAGGTACGCCATTTAACACGACAACACCAAAGAGCTCGTTTCGCAAAAATTACAGCACCGGCGTGAACCTTGTTGGTTGTGAGCGAATAATTTAAATCTTGTGCATGACCTGAAAATCAAGAAACATGCAGATAAAATAAATTATTAAAAATTTCGGGTCTGAGTAAAATGAGCCGAGATCGTTTGCTTGGCAAACAGTTCTACCACACAGCCACGCTGCCTATTTATTTATTCATTTATTTTTTTTCCCCTCAGGGCTCGAAATAATCACAGGGGGGAGAGGGTTACATACGCAGTACAACATGTTTTCATAAAAGATAGAAAAAAAGCTAGGGTGAAAACATATTCAATTATGAAGAAAACTGACAATAAATAGCACACAGTATAAAACGACAAGAACATTTTAAATAATACAAAGTGAAAATAAGGGTGCTTCACAGTAAAGATACAAAATGAAATAGCACACGGAGCACCAGCATGCGCTTATGAACCAAGGAATACATGTGAAAATATTGGGGCAAACAAAAAAGGAAAGCTAAGAGGACGTTAAAAATGTAAAGGAATGCAATGGTACAAAAATAATAGCTTTGAAACAATAGCAGGTTAGTTAAAGCAGCCTTGAATTTAGTATAATCAGCAATCTCGACTAAAGATCAGGGAAGGTGTTTCCAACTTGCTGCAGTACGCAGGATGAATGAATTTAAAAAATGGTCGGTGCGGCATGCGCGAATACCAACCTTATGACGATGGTTGATGCGGGCAGATGCGTACGAAGCAGGCATTATCAATTTAATTCTTTCATAATATATCTTGAGGAACAGGCAGAGGTGAAACATTTTTTCACATTCTAATCGCAGAGGCAATGACAAGCTTGCTTTCATGCGTGATTATAAGTTGAAAGGATGAAATTAGCAGCCCGACTCTGGACATATTTGAGCTGAGAGATGAGCAATTTTTGGTTGGGGTCCCATACAGCAGCATTTGGAGCAAACTAGAGAATTATAAAGAAGTAATTTCAAAGAACTGTAAGAGAGGTAAAAATTGTGGCGCATATAACCCAGCATGCGATTAGCGTTAATAGCATGACCGGAGTAAAAATAACTTTTTCTGCTTGAAAATGCAGTGAAAATAACTTTCACGTTTTATCAAAACACGTGCCCTGTATGTGCCATGCTGCACAATACCGCATAAAACATTGCAGTAATAAGACGTGGTAAAAGAATGCATTACCATCAGGTGTCAGAATATGAGATTATCTTGATCACATCTTGGTTTAGTGCAGGTCACCCACTACAAAATGTACACAAGTTAGTGAGCGCATTCCCTTTAAGCTACATGGCGGGTTCATAGCATGTTCGAAATGATTTCATGCACCAAGTGGTTCAAGTACACACTAGCGACAGGATATCATTACCACGTTCAACACTTAGAACGCAAAGCTCAAGGGTCCCCTATATTTTCTTTTTATGTCTGTATCTCGCTTCCACTTTTTATCTCTTTCTCTCACTTTCTATCTTAAGCTCTCTTTCTTTGATGCTCTCTCTCTCAATATCCTTTTCTTTTTGCCTCTTATTCTGTATGCCTCTTTTTATTTCCACAGCATGTTTTACTCTCGTCCTTTTCCTTTTCCCCATGCTATCATCTGCATTCCGCTCATGAACTTCCCCTACCAGCTTGCTATTTGTGCTCTTTTAGCCCCTTGCCCTTAGATGGTATGTACGTGGGTCTGAATCTGTCCTCGGGGGAAAACTTTCCCTCTGAATTTTTCTAGCCGAACTTAGGAATGCATCGTGTCGAACGCAGGTCATGGGCTACCACGAAAGTACCATGCAGTCAATACGCGCCCACTCAACCCAATCTTTCTTGCCGTAACTATGCAAACAAAGATAGAAAGAACAAAGCTCAAAAGTCACGCACACGGCCATCGCATTGCGTGCAGACTGAAAACAGAACTACAGTTTCCCGCAAGCGAGGTCGCTATCGTCTTGTTCGTCGATAGTGAATATGATCCGAAGAAGTGCAGCTAACAGATAATAATTGAAGATAACAATAATTAAAGATAATAAAGCCATAAAACAAGGTGAAGCGTTACGGCTTTCCTGTCATTCACTTTTGGCCATGGTAGTGCGGAGCTTCGTCACTTTCAGTGTATCAGTTGGTCTCTAGTGAAGCTTTGGCACGCTCATTTGCGGCGCTGTGAACTCAGCATGCCCCAAGCAGTCGTCTGAAGATCGCATTTTCTTTTTTATGACACACCCCTGCATATAACCGGCGCCCAGGACCGCAAATCGCTTTAGGAAGAAAAAACTAGCCGCGTATTGAGGCAAGGCTCCCTTCTTTGCATTGCCGTGACGCCGCGCTATGAAGTCAACTAACGCACCGAAATTCTTGTATATCCCGCACCCAGACATCAGCTAAAAATATAGTGTATATTTTGATCCTGTTACATGCAAGAAGATACATTCACTCAGAAATGAGTAACACATATCAGTTCGCTTAGAATCATGAGAAAGAAAATAAATGGCAGCACATCAACGGCCAATGTTACATTCGTGGCGGTAAATACACACATTTCGTCACGCCGTCCATTGTGTGCGTTTGACGTTCCGTGTCAATACCATTGATACCACGACTCCAATCATCAATGACGTCTCAGATGACACCTTCGCGCGTATGCTCAACGAAGTGGACGAATCTCTGCAGCGTCAAAGCCACGTCCGTGCTGCGATGACGGCAAACAGACCTTCTCAGATGAGTCCACAGAAAGTGGCGCGTCTGCCCAGCACATGGAGTCACGGACAAGAAGTAAGCAAAAGCTCGCATGGATGAATGGATGCTATGAGCGTCCGTTTTATAATGGGGCGGTGACATGTGCGTCACCCGGCTCCAAGGAAAAAAATGAAAACTTTCCTTTTGTGTTGGCCTAATACCTTATCTACTTGCATTAAATTTATTTCATTATAGCAAAAAAAAATGTAAATTTATGTTCCACATTTTTGCCTCTTTAGGCAGAATGACTTCTTCACACTATTTCTGTCCTTTATCTTTGCTTTTTTTGCCACCAATACTCTGTCTCTTACTTGCTTCTATTGTGGACGTGTTCACCTTTTCAAGTTCGTCCCTAAGACCCAAAGACTCATTGTAGGCTAGTACCCACACGTATCGCCGCATTCAATCGGAACATGTTCCATCATTTTCTTAGTTCTCCCACAGTATGTACAGTGCTCAACTCTCATGCCTATAACGACGGAGCGTCGCGTGCGGAACAGCACAGGCGACATCTACAGTCGTAAATACGCCACTATCTGAGCATGCGCAGCGCTAGTGATGTGCTTGCCTTGCAATACTGATCCCTGTTCATCACTGCGGATGCAGCAATCGCTTTAGCCGTCGAAAGCGCATTGAACGATTTAGCGGAAAAACAAAAAGAAAGCAAAAAAACTAAGCCAACCGTTCTCGCTGTGATAAGGTACCATGAAGCGAGAATGAGTTTAGAGTATAAAAGGCGCCTATCCGGGCAATTGCTGGTTTCTTTTTTTTTTTTCTTCGGTTCTACAAAGTTGACAGCGCTTCGACGGCCAAAGCAGTCATCGCGGCCCTGAAACTAAAGGAGGGTGGAAAATGCAAGGCAGGCACATCACTGGCGCCGCGGATGCTCAGATGTGGCGCATTTGCGACTGAAGATGTCGTTTGCGCTGTTCCACGCGCGACGCACCGTCGTTATAGACATGATTGTTGAGCACTGTACATTGTCCCCCTTCTTTACTGAACCTCGCTTCATGACTACATATTCTAAGGCAACCCAATCTCACTTTGAACAGTAAAGCGCTTCCCTTTGAATTACCATAAAACATCTGCCGCCTTATTTTGTTCTTACCCTTTCGGTAGTTACTGAGAGGTGGCTTCTTTTCCATCAGTGTCATCCAATAAATCCACTCCACCTCTCTGACTTTTCGCTTAATGCTCCTTGTTGCCATATCGTCAACATTGCCACTTTTTTATTTACTGGCGAGCCTCCTAGTTCTTTTTCTTCACTTTGCGTCCACGCTCTTCCTACACAAATACCTGAACACATTTCCTGCTCATCTACTATCTTTCGTTTTCCTAAGAATCTCTTCAATTCTCACTTTGCTCTGAGCTTCCCTTACTTCAAAGCCTGTCCATTCCCTGTCCCCCTTTACAGCCTCATTTGTCGTCTTCCCGTGAGTGCCCAACAGGAGGCGTCCTACAGTCCTATGATTTACATCTATTCCTGATTGCACCTCTGACCGCACACCACTGAGTTCCCAAAGATAAGCCCTGGAACCATAACGCCTTTCCACAGACCTCGACGCACTTCGTACTTATTGCAGCCGGTGCGCGCACCTTTGAACTTTTCAATGCTTCAGCTGGGTACTCGCCTCGCCGAGCAGACGAGCGCAGTCAAACAGGCTGCCTGTGTCCCTAGAATACAGCACCCGAACACGAACCCGTTGACAGTTTGCCGGAACTGTTCAAGTGTTTGCCTCCCCCTATCTTCCGATCTCTACCACCGCGATAATGCCGAGAATGCACCTTCACGTCACGGCACGGACGACTTTCTGTATCAGAGGCGTGCGAGGGCCTGTCGCGCTAACTGTTCCCTTCGTTCTCTGCATCCGCGCTGCAACGCACGTTGGTATATTTCGGAAGTTTAGGTTTCGCCATCTGGCCGACGCATTTTGATGGTTTGCTTGCGATGTGCTGCAGTAATTATATATGCGGCGAAATTGAAGCTCGCTGTTGTGAATTTCGCTGAGGAAAACGGAAAGTATGCCGCCAGAAAGTACTTCAAGGGGACTTGACGACCGGCGCTAGAAAGCAGGAAAGTGCACGCTTCTAATACAAGTTCCTGCCATTGAATGATGTTCTTCAATTATGTGTGGATGCTTAGTTCTTCCAGTAATTCTGTGTCATAAGGAATAGTTTCGCTCAACATTGTCGAAAGAGCTTCAAGAAAACTATTGAAGCCCGCTAGACCTCACGTGACAAATTCTGACTCAGTAAACTACGCCTAATTCTTTCAAAATATTAAGTACAGTTCGTTCGTGCTCCGACTTATTCTTCTTTTTTATAATGTATATACTGCACATGCTATAGTACTATTGCACAATATTTCGAATGCGCTGGCAAAAATCCCCACGTAATTTGCGCATCTCCTTCTCTGGGCCCCAAAATTAGGAAAAAAAGTGTGCAAATTTTGCGAGCAAACACGGTATTCCTCCTACTTTTATGCAACTGCGTTTCCTCAGTATATTTCTCTCAAAAGCTTTATACGGTCATCACCCATGCCCACTTCCTTTAATATGTCCCACGAAATTTTCAGATTAACATTGTCATACACCCCAGTGATGTCCAGATAAGATAGGTATAAGGACCTGTTTTCTATTTTATATGCTTCTA